>NQII01002722.1:272231-323846 GCA_002778355.1 Clitarchus hookeri | reverse complement strand
ACAGAAGATCATGTACCGGCTATGTATTTATATTTCAGGGTGGCGCAATTACGTGGAACTCACGTCGGCAACAAATTGTTGCGTTGTCCACTACAGAGGCCGAATACATGTATCTTTCCAGCTGCACTCAAGAGGCTATGTGGCTCAGACAATTGCAGGGGGAAATATGGCCACACTTAGCCGCTATACCTGTTATTGTTTTCTGTGATAACCAAAGCGCGATTAAACTTTCAGGTTCTGAAAACTATCATTCCAGGACCAAGCATATCGACATACGTCATCACTTTGTACGTGACAAAGTACAATTGAAGAAGATAGTCATCAAGTACGTTCAGACAAATGAGATGGTGGCCGACGCGCTGACTAAAGGGACACCTCAACTGAAGCTTGATTACTGCTCAACCAGAATGGGTTTATGTCCAAGGGAGGATGTTGGAGTGTGACAGAAAAGCAATTATATTATCTATGGCGGCGACACTAACACCGTCACCTCTATGTGTTTTTTGTTTTGTTGTTAATGTTCTTCCGACTGCTCGCTGAACTGTTGTTATATTATTATAATAAACTAAATACTTAAACTATAAATTACCTCAAGTTTTATTTCATCAATTATGTCTCCTCTATCATATGAATATCTGGAAGCATGCTAGACTTGCAGATAACATTACACAGTCTGTAGGTGATAACTGAAATTCAAATATCGATTTAGTTAAATACAATCCTCACGGAAACTGATTTCTCATCTTATTTAATTAAATAAGCACAGTTTCGTATGAATTGTATTAAATGCTTTACATTTTTGCATGACTGAACCAGAGTAGTGAACTTCTGAATGAGACATTGTTTTAGAAATCATCACAGAATAATACGTTTAATATCATGATATGTTAAACTGTAAATATTTAAGTGGGATGCCGTGTCACATAACGTGAAGTTAAGATATGCTGAAGCATTAACTAATTCAGATTTCGGGATAATTATGATTAAAGATCAACTTTAAAATATACAAGATAAATATTTCAAGTTCAGTAGTAATATTACAAAATACATTCCGTCCTATGCAAACATGAAGGAATAGTGGTTAAAATACATATTAATGATTTCGCAAATTATACTTCTTATCTTGAATAAATATTGCTACCCTGGATCAGTTTTTAAATTGTATTCTTTGATCTGCAATTTCTCCCAATTTAAAACTTAAATAGCATTCAACCAAGTTTTTTTTGTCATCTGAGAATTTACCTATCACAAACTTTTTTCTCCGTTGCACATACCAAGTTGTATCTACTTAAGAGTTGTATTTGGCCATAGAGCAATAAATCATTTAACCTAAAACAGAGGACAACTACATAATAAATAAACAAATAAAAAATATTACTTCCTCCATACGTTTAAATTATATGAAGACCTCTGGAGTACATAATGATAACCCCCATTACTGCAACTTTGAGTAAATATTAAATTAATGTTTTTTTTTTAACAAATTTGCGAATATGAGTGGCTTATACATACCTTGAAGCTAGAGTAACATATACATACCACAATATACACCAAAGGACGTGTGCAATCTCAATATATAACAGTCAAAGAATGATTTAAAATGAACTCAATGAAAATGTATACAATAGTTAAAAAAAAAACAGTAATTTCGAAGGCTTAATTATTGCCCGATGGAACACATACCTGTAATAATGTCTGTGCAAATGTTCTTTTTTAAATCTGTATAGCATTTTGAAACCTCCTTGCTTTGTTTGTGACGTCACACCTCCAAACACGCCAAAGCTGCCTTCTTATTTGCTACTTTCGTCCCACAACAAAGAACGGGGCGAGAGTACTCGGCATAATAGGTTACTCTACTTGAAGCAACACCACTCTGCCGTCTGTTTACCAAGTTACAAACTTCTTGAAATAGTAGATAAAGAATGTGGGATATATATGTTTACATTAGATATCTAAAAAGGTGTCAAACTGTTGGTTATGACTATTTACCCGCGAGTTCTTCAGTCACAGGAGTAATATAACTGCAGTTCAAGTAAGTATTGTCTCATCATCCTGAAAAATGTTGCTGTACATTTGATGAATAATTTCCACTCTCAGGTTTCGATGAGAAGAAGAAACTTAGCTTTACCTCGTCAGACTTTTGGCAATATCTGAAGAAGTACTTGTATAATCTCGTTAAAGTTTTCAGACTTCGATGACGTGATGACACATGTATATTTTCAACTTAGCTATGTGCCAAAGTATGCCAGTTGTATGTGGTACACATAAGAATACTTAGGGTACCACTTTTCTCGACAGGTTTATTGCTTATTGCACCGTACACCAAAGTCTGACTTTATAATTTTCATGCCTCCAAAAATATTTTTTTGTCTTTTACTAAAAGTGTTTAAAGTGATACATTAAAAGTCAATAAATATTATTAAAAATTAATTAACGACACGATATAAATTATGTGGAATTGTTAGTTTCCCATTAAATTTTAATATTTTTTTTTGTTACTGCTCACACAATTATATTTAAATTTTGTCATCTTCTTATAATTTAAATATTTAAATCATTAAATATGTAAGATGTTTTCGTAATTTCAATTTCAATTGTCTTTTGTTTTATGTCATAGATGTTAATGTTTGAACTAATCCGTAAAACGTTTCCACCAATCTGTTCAGTCAGTGCCAAAATCGTAATCCGTGCCTTTCCGAATAAAATATGTCTACTGAAGTCAAAGTAAACATTTCTATAGTGATACGAATATAAACATTTTTTCGTTGAGGAATATAATGTTTCTTCTTGAAATTCTCGACGTATGAGTCAGATGGTTTGAATTCACTATCTCCGTGCAGTCGCCTAGCGGCTTATTTCACAATCGCAATTTTGGATAGTTAATTGCTCATAACGTTTACGAGCATCTACGAAATGATCGCCACGAAACGATAAAAAAAAATATATTTTGTGTATTTCTACCTCTTGTTGTTACATCTTACATATATGCATATGTATATAGGCACACACATTTAGAGAGAGAGTGTGTGTGTGTGTGTGTGTGTGTGTGTACATGTTCCTCTAAAAACAAGAACACCTTATCTTTTGTTATTTTGCATACTTCTTGCAGGATGTGGTTCGGTGATATTGAAGAGACCTTCAGTGTGTAATCGAAAGAAATATGCTCCAATTCCCTCCTGGTTTTCTATTCTGCTCTCAAGACCTCTCTGTTAAGAGCCGCCCAAATCTATCCCCTACTCCTTCGGCTTCTTCAACGGCTATTTCCTCATGCGTTTCATTCTAATGAATAAGCTCCTTTTCACTTACGAGTATTTTCTCATGCAGCATTTCTACTGAGATTCGATCGCGTTCATCTCTTACAACCGTCACAGCTTCAGGAGAAGTTTAGCTGAAGACTTCTACGCATACAAACTATTTTCAGCGAGCAATGATTCATAGTTTTAAAAAAATGCTGATTTCAGCATCAACTTTGATATGTTGGAGGATAACTAAAGAATCGTCAGAAATCTCTTTATGTTCCAGAACGACCAGTGATAACTTTACTACCCGACAATATCTCGTAAAAATGATTCCGTGAATTGCTTTTATACACTATAAACACACGACTATTCCAATCACCGTGAAAAAGCGGAAGTTAAATATTGGTACGAATAAAAATGATTTTGTTAAGGTGTCTAGGAGACACACTGCACACACATCACGCCTGCTTTGACTTGGAGAACTCCACCTATCTTTGTACACTGAAGAGCCAAAAAAACTGGTACACCTGCCTAAAATCGTGTAGGACTCCCCGAGCACGCAGAAGTGCCGCAAGACGACATGGCATGGACTCGACTAATGTCTGAAGGTATGCAGGAGGCCATCCACACCATGTATCCTGCAGGACAGTCCACAAATCCAATCTGCGCCGATTTGAGAAAGGGTTGCACGTCTGTCACTTTAATGATTCTCGTCAGTCGTCGTTTATCTCGTTCTTTCACGATCTTTTTTCCAGCCGCAGCGATGTCGAAGATGTGGTGTTTTACCTGATTCCCGATATTCACGTTACACTCATGAAAAGGTCGTACGCGAACATCCAAATGTTATCGCTACCTCGGAGATGCTATGTCCCATCTCTCGTGCGCCGACTATAACACCACGTTCAATCTCACTTAAATCTTGATAACCTGCCATTGTAGCAGCAGTGACCGATCTAGCTGCCGACCGCATCGCGTTACTCTCATTGGTTCCATACCTCTGTNTCACTTTAATGATTCTCGTCAGTCGTCGTTTATCTCGTTCTTTCACGATCTTTTTTCCAGCCGCAGCGATGTCGAAGATGTGGTGTTTTACCTGATTCCCGATATTCACGTTACACTCATGAAAAGGTCGTACGCGAACATCCAAATGTTATCGCTACCTCGGAGATGCTATGTCCCATCTCTCGTGCGCCGACTATAACACCACGTTCAATCTCACTTAAATCTTGATAACCTGCCATTGTAGCAGCAGTGACCGATCTAGCTGCCGACCGCATCGCGTTACTCTCATTGGTTCCATACCTCTGTAATTTGTATACGCACGCCTATACAAGTTTTTTTGGCTCTTCAGTGTGTTTAAATAGCAAGTTTTCTAAACTAGCACTATTTAATGTTTTGGTTACTGCTTTTATTTATATCTTATCTCATGTACAAATTTCCGTGAAAAATACCTACACGGTATTTTAGAAATTGTTTAAAAGTCCGTCAATATAAATATTAAATATTTTTCAGTACCTGCTTGTCTATAAAAACTCAGATACGATAAAATTGTAAATTATAAAACACCTCTTGAAATGATTTTTCATATCAAATAATATCAAACATTTATAAAAAGTTAATATGTTATTGCTATATTTCAATACATTTTAAAAACAAATGCATATTAAACAATTATTTTGATGAAAATAATTGTAAAAAAATAAAAACAGNAACTCAGATACGATAAAATTGTAAATTATAAAACACCTCTTGAAATGATTTTTCATATCAAATAATATCAAACATTCATAAAAAGTTAATATGTTAATGTTTTTTTCAATACATTTTAAAAACAAATGCATATTAAACAATTATTTTGATGAAAATAATTGTAAAAAAATAAAAACAGNATTTCAATACATTTTAAAAACAAATGCATATTAAACAATTATTTTGATGAAAATAATTGTAAAAAAATAAAAACAGAAAATTACATGCAAACGAGAACAAAATGCGGATGTTCGACTCGCAAAGACAAAACTCTACTGTCTCAGTCATCGGGCAAACAGACTTAGTGAAACATTTTGTTCTTTAATGGCTAACTACAATCACACAAATCTTCGTCCGACCCCCTTCCCAAACTAAAAGACTTTGATCTTTCCACGTGACTGAATATCTGCTTTTAGTGATAAACATTTTTCAGTAATATTTTACTTGACCTATACAGGATGATTCTAAAATCATTGGACAAACATTGAGGGGTGGTATAACTCACTAAAGTAAACAATTATTGTATAGGAATATATGGGCGGAAGTGACGCGTTGAGGCACAAACAGTCCGATGGCCACCACTATCGCCAGATTTATCGAGTCTNGAATATATGGGCGGAAGTGACGCGTTGAGGCACAAACAGTCCGATGGCCACCACTATCGCCAGATTTATCGAGTCTAGATTTGTTCCTATGGGGGCATTTGAAAGCCCTCATTTACGAGACTCCAGTTGATTCCATTGAAGACCTCGTCGCTCAACTATCCTGTGCGGCTGCACGCGTGCGTGAAATACCCGGCGTATTTGAATCTGTTCGCCAATCACTCCGCCGACGCTACCAAACTTGCATTACTGTCGGTGGTAGCAATTTTGAGCAATTATTATAAACATTGCTGTAAAAAGGAATTTAGCGGCGACGTTGTAAATAAACAATGTGTTGCATTTTATTTGTTATTTTTGTGTTTGTGCCTCAACGCGTCACTCCCGCCCATATATTTATATACAGTAATAGTTTGTTTTAGTGAGCTCTACCACCCCTCAATGTTTGTCCCATTATTTTTTNGCCCATATATTTATATACAGTAATAGTTTGTTTTAGTGAGCTCTACCACCCCTCAATGTTTGTCCCATTATTTTTTAATCAACCTGTATAATTTGAGCTGCTATGATGATGATATCATATTCAGCCTCCACAGTGATGCATTACACTCTTAATCTGAACCAGTGATAATTTAACTATTTAAATCAGTTAACAGCACCTGACTAATTCAACAGTAACTTCACTCAATTTAACAGGCAAATTAGTGAAAAAGTTCCAGTATCCCTTCACGTAGTGAATCAGTGACGTCTTCCGCTGATTCATCAACAATTACATTTGCGGTTTTTCAGCGATTGTTTTCTGACTGTTGGATCAGCTAAAACAAGACTTATAAAATGGAATAACAACACACAAACTAATAAAACAAATAAAATATAATTGTTTAAAAGTGAGCTTCGTTTGATGCAATACCATTTACGAGGTAACTTGAACATTTTGATTTTACGCCTTTCATTTCGTTTGCACATCATCATCATAGCACTCGGTGTAAAGGTTTAAGCTTCATTCAATAATGTTATGTACTATTTGTTTTACCAATACTAATGTAACTAATTAAATTGAAAACGAAAAGTAATGAACCTGCAATTTTAAGCTAATAAGTATAGATCAATAACTATAATTAGTATATTTTCCCCCTTAGGGTCAACGTTGGCTTGTTAGCTCGAGTGGTGAGTTAACGATTTGTAAACGGGATACTGTGGTTTCGAGTCTTGGACACAGCCAACTTCTTTTACTTTTGTTAATAAAGTTAATTGGCACAATGTAAACAGTGACTATCGGAAGTACCTTTATTTCTCGTAATGGTTTGGCTAAAATAACAAAAACAATACTTAATTCGCCGCACACAGTTTGCCGTCACTTACTCAATCAGTAAAATTGTTTCAATGAAACCACCGGTGGTTTTCCACTATTTCTAAGCGGAGCTATTTTCACTCACTCGAGTAGTTGAATTTCACTTCGAGTAAGCGATTTTCCACTGATTCATATTTATAATGTGACGATGAAAGTCACCTTGTTTGTATTGGCAGTTCGCGGTAAAATGAGCACTTTTGAGGGCCCTCACATCAACAATAACAACCAATAATATATAATTTTATTATGGCCTCAGAATTTAACTTCTGAGTGCGGTGAAATATAAACTCTGTGTTTGATACTTACACTTCAATTTTTACATAAACAAGTGGCTAAAATACACAAATTGTCTGAAAAAAAAAATTGAAACAGGGCTTCAAAAGTGCTCACTTTACCATGAATATCCTATACTTCCTCTTTGTCTCACTGTTTTTCGAGAAATTAATGCATCATGTTCAAAACAAAAAAAAAAAAACAAATATGATTCGTGAGGTGTACAACGTTCGACCTACTCCATGTTATACGCTTGTTGCAATACGCGGGTTCATTTTGTGAATGCACGCCGAAAGCACACGCGTGAATGGAATGCGGAACGAGGCGTGTGACAATGCGTGTTTGATTGGCCTAAGCCCGCGTTCGATATCACATCGCTAAAGCGGCTGTGCACTCTGCCTGCATTCGGAATTCGCGTCTGGCCTTTGAACTGTTTGTGATCTGCTGTGGCACTGATTATCGCTACACGGCAGGGGTGTCCCAGTTTGTTGATAAATGAGTGTTTTTTTCAGCGGCCAAACGAACCATTTTCTGGTTACGTGATCGCGGGTTTATTTTCGTCGTGGAGGAATTTGCCTCATAAGCCTTGCCCGCACATTACAAAACAACACTGTTGGTATAGTCTATTAGCGGGTTATTCGCACTAGTTAAATCAAACCTTTGAACAATCACCCCATATAGAACGTGTTTAGTTATTTTCAAAATTTGCCCTTTATCACAAGCGTTATATACGTCTGTCAACATGGAAGTATTTTATTTTCTGTTCAATTGCAGTATTGCAGTTGTTTGATCCATAAATTATAATAATAATTTTATATTTAATATTTATAAAAACAGCTAGAAATAACGTGTGTTGGTAGCGCCTGGTGAGAAATAGTTCTCGTGCGAAATATCATTACAACTGAGTGCGCGCAAATTCGGTACGTTGTCCTTTTAGGGAAATTTTCTAGACTCAAGTAACCTAAGATTGCACGTGGGAGGAGGAATACCGTGGAGTTAGAACTTTAGCGGGCTTCAGAACAGTATGAAGTGACCGTGGATGGATTATAATTTTAAATTACCTGAGAAACTAGAGCTGTAGAACTGAGAGCGTGGCGTTTCCCAAAGAAACACAGAAAATTAACAAGCATAAANGTACCTGAGAAACTAGAGCTGTAGAACTGAGAGCGTGGCGTTTCCCAAAGAAACACAGAAAATTAACAAGCATAAAATAAATTAATCACAAGCAAAAAAAAATCACTTCTAAAAAAGCGCCAGGCTCACGAAGAATTTATAAATACATAAACTACAAATACCAGCGTAATTTTCGTAGAACGTCACAAGAAGGAGAAACGTAATATTAAATTTATGAATACTTATTACTGCTATCAGAAAGCACAACAAATATATTTTTCTCCAA
Source organism: Clitarchus hookeri (assembly GCA_002778355.1). Classification (NCBI taxonomy): domain Eukaryota; kingdom Metazoa; phylum Arthropoda; class Insecta; order Phasmatodea; family Phasmatidae; genus Clitarchus; species Clitarchus hookeri. The sequence continues at coordinate 315,236 of NQII01002722.1, read as the reverse complement.
AAACCTCCGCTTCACGGATGGTGATTTTAACTTGCTCAGAAATATTCCCGGTGAACAATGGCACTCGAACGAAAAAAGACCACTGGGTAAAGGCAAGGGGGAGCGTGAAATTATTAAAATTTTAACTCGCGTGAATCTTGAGTCCTGAAGTAAAGTATAAGTAATGAAAGTCCTCAGAAAGCCGGGTATTACGTATCGTGATAGAGCAGTAACTACAACCACGGGATTCATGCAGACAGAGGAAAAAACTTAAAATAAAACGCGACGAGAAACGGAAGATAGGTGTCTTAACATAGTATATTAGGTTCTCGTACTCGCAAGACAACAACATACGTAATTTCCGAAACTGGAACATTTCCCCCAAGAACGTGACCTCTGGCCTGCCTTGATCGGCTCGCAGACTAATTTACGATATGTGGCCCCAACGTCGAAGTTAAGGCGCCCGTCTACCTGGAAATTTTTCCCACGTTTAGGCCGAGAAGCGCGGGAGCGATAAGGGCGACACTGCCACGCGCATCAAGTACGCCATCGCCGCTAAGCGCAAGGCTCTGAACTGGCGTGCAGTGTTCTCGTCGTGCTGCGTGTACCTATGGGACTTTCAGCGGTGACCATATAATTTTATTAGTGGGAAGTCTTTAGGAAGGTTCAGTGCAGGCCCCTATAGTAGTTTTGTATGTATCTGATGCGTGCATTTTGAGCTACAGCGCCTTGGAAAGGCCGTTTTTAGCGGTTTTGGAGTACTCTGAATTGATGTTTCTAACGTACGTGATATTTTGAAAGTACTTAACAGCTCTCGTCTGAAGTGTGTGTTCTTTTCGTAGATCAGCACGTTGGACGCACGCTTAATAGTTTCGTTGAAAAACGTGTATTTCGAACACTCTGCAACGCAGTTCAAGCGCCAGGTAGACGGGCGCCTTAAGTAATTTTGCGAGACGTGACACAGGTGTGACGTAATAACTGAGATTCAGATTTACTCTAAGATCTTCCTAGCTGTGCGCAGTACCAAACGTTCAGTGTGTAGTATCTGACACGACTTAAATACGTCTTCGGCGGAGCAACGTCGCTAAAGCTCGGTTTCCACCGGAGCGAACAGAAACGAACACGTGCGAACGAGCGTAAGCGAAACATTCGCACATGTTTGCTNAGCTCGGTTTCCACCGGAGCGAACAGAAACGAACACGTGCGAACGAGCGTAAGCGAAACATTCGCACATGTTTGCTGCCATTCGTTCCTGTTTAATTTGGAGCTGTTTACTCTCCAGGCCTCGAAATCAGTGACATCGATCAGCGAAATAGCGTTAACTGAAAGTCAGTTCCTAAGCTTCTGCTGACGGGAAAGTCGAGCAAACGAACTGGGAACAAGTAACTTACGTCAGTGGAACTCTCGACATTCAGTAGGAGTTACAAATAAGCCAGTGAAATCCTGCCGTCATATTAACTAGTTATCTGGCACTGATTATCAGTCGCGCCATTTTCACTGGTTTTTCATTGGCTTTGGTCAATCCCCGCTGTTTCAGATAGAGTGCGCCCCGAGGTAAACGAGGGCGAACAAGCATATGTATTTCGGCGATTCGATGAAAGCCTGATAACGAACGGATCATGCGCGAATGCGAATTGAACATGGGCGAACACGGACGAAGGGTGCTCGTCGGCGCTCGCACACCATTTCCACCGGTGAAAGCTCTCAGCACGTTTATGCTCGTTCGCTCGTTTTCACTTCTGCTCACTCCCTTGTGAACAGGGCTTAAGTGTAGGCCTAAAGGATGAAAAGGCCATGGTTTTAAAGCTATTTGGCATACGAGCACTTTGTTGTTCGCATGTGTTTTAATTTTTCCGACCAAGTTCATAGATATCTTCGCCTTGAGCCTATCTTGGCATCTGTACTCTAGAACCTGCTCAAATAAAATTTAACCCAACCACTACATTAATAATTCTACATGTGAATATGTACAGTGTTCCCGCTTTCGGATGGTCATGATAGAGCAGGCTTGCGTGGAGATATTTATAAAACATTTCATTTTTATTTAAGCAGATATAACTGGAAGCAGTAGTTTCAATTCAGGGTGTGGGAGGGGCGGCAGTCACCCTTCGCACTTTTGTATTAAATATTTTATAGTTTAGGTATTGAAAATTAGGCGATTTGTTAACTTGCCACGTATTTTTTATCTTATGCATGTTAAGTTAGAGAGCAACTAATTAGAGAGGCAATACTCCCATGCATTGAGCCAAAGCGTTACTTAAGCCATAAATGTAAAAACGTCGCCAATACACTACCAACCTAAAAACATTAAATAACAGTTAAAAATAAAGAGTTAGGACAAAATACATTCTGTTATTCAAACTTGTCTACGACACAATTTGTTTATGAACACTAAACATATAAANAGAGTTAGGACAAAATACATTCTGTTATTCAAACTTGTCTACGACACAATTTGTTTATGAACACTAAACATATAAAAGGGGCTTATTTTATTTTAACGTGGTTTTTTATTTTGCTGCCTTTTTCCGTAATTTTTTGCGGATAAATAATGTTCGTAGTTTCCTTTAAAATGAAGACCGGTTCAGAACCCCCAAGCCACCTTCCCTCCCCCAACCAAATAATTGTTCCACACGATTGCCGCCACTGAGTGCAAGGAATCCCAACATTACGAATAAAGTAGCAGCCTCCATAGGCCGCAGAACTATATAAAAAGCTTCCCTAAAATACATCTTATTACACTTGCTGAAGAATTTTTTTTTCAGTTTCGCTATTGTCCTATAGCTGCATTTTTTGTTGTTAAAAATTAAAATATTGTTAACAATTTTATATTTTTTTCCGATAATTTCTTAGTAATGAAGATACAGATCAGCATCTTTAATGTGGTTCAGTGAGGTCAGTAAACCACAAATTTAATTTATTTATTTCGATNCTTTAATGTGGTTCAGTGAGGTCAGTAAACCACAAATTTAATTTATTTATTTCGACATAATTTTATAAGGTCACATAAAATAGTCCATTGGGGGTGTGACAGCTAAAAAAGACTGCTTTCATATTCATTGCTCTGCTGGCAGAGGCAAAGAAGCATATAAAGCGCGCTCTTCTGTGTCGTCCTTTGTGGTCCGGCGCTTCCCGGCCTCGAACATGCAATGGGACCCCAAACAGGTGGTCCCGACCCACAAAGCCCGACAAAGAACGNCCGGCGCTTCCCGGCCTCGAACATGCAATGGGACCCCAAACAGGTGGTCCCGACCCACAAAGCCCGACAAAGAACGTCCACGTGTTATGTCGGTACTTCATTTTCGTTTGTATTTTGTACTAGCTCTTCTCTACATGCCAGCCTACATTCCAACAGATTTAATATCCACCTCGTAATTCTGAATTAATGTAGTACAGAGCTTTACAGGAGTTGAAGTGGAAGATAATATAATTATAAATAAACGAAAACCATTCGTATTTGCATTTCCAATTATTTTCTACGCCACTGAATGCTCGTTGATTAATTTTTCCGCTTCGTTTATTCCTGTTGAAGTTCACTATTTTAACTCGGTTCGTTATGGAAGTTTTACATTTTTTTTACATGTTTGTTAGGTTAGTAAAGTGAGTGTAATCTACCTGGTTTGCTCATCGGCATAAAAGCGGAGGTGTTAATAAACGACGATTAAAAACTAACAATTGAATTGAAGGCAAATTATTCCCCATGATCCTACTATGAGCTTTGCAATATTAAACTAATCATTAAATACGAAATTTCAACAAAACGAAATGTTTTGTATTTTTTAGCCCAAAGGTAAAATACTAGACCGTAAGCTATTAGTGTATAAAATTTAAGTTAAANCGAAATGTTTTGTATTTTTTAGCCCAAAGGTAAAATACTAGACCGTAAGCTATTAGTGTATAAAATTTAAGTTAAACTGAAGCTCGTCGAAACCTGATTTTATGTTTTTACAAATATTACTACAGTTTTGATGACGCCCACATAATTAATATNCTGAAGCTCGTCGAAACCTGATTTTATGTTTTTACAAATATTACTACAGTTTTGATGACGCCCACATAATTAATATAATTGTGTTAGAAACTAAAATTATTTCAGCGTAACAGCGGATATGTAAACAAGTTAAATTAATATCGTAATCATAAATTCATATCTGATTATAGCGAAACTCCCGANGTAACAGCGGATATGTAAACAAGTTAAATTAATATCGTAATCATAAATTCATATCTGATTATAGCGAAACTCCCGAAAGTAAACACAAATCTTCCTTGTGAGGCCAATAATTATATATATTTATTTTCCCGACACCTTTCTACGGAAATCGAATCAACTACCGTGTACTCACGTACCTACCCCACGCGTGCTGAAGTGCAAGGAACTTTGAAGGAATATATTAAAACGAGGTTTGGGATTCCGGGTACGCTGCCATACAGAGGCTTCGAGAGAACTCCCGTACACTTGCTTAAGAGTGACTGCATTAGCTCCTCCGCAGACATCAAAAGTACGTATAGAGTATATGTTNTGTGCAGTGCTTCCGGGACCCGGAGGCCAATGTCGGCGACCACGCGACGTGGAGCCCGACGCCAAGGTCAGGCGTCCCTCTGGCTGTTATCGTCCGCCGAACCACTCATTAGGCGTCGTTGCCACCCCCTCCACACGTTCCTCGGTCCGACACCTCTCGGACTCCAAGGCGCCGCTTTACGTGCACACCGTGGCGGGACAACCAGCTGTTCGAGTGTGCAGGGGGTGGCAGTCATCCCCACTCAAGTACCGCTGTAAAATGTTGTCTCTATTTTCCCATCTGACCCGATGAATAATAGAAGAGCACATAAATGAAGGCGTTTCCTCTCTTCCGAGCCAGGTGGCCATAAATGTCCAAGCATCCAACTGTTCGAGTGTCCAACTCTAAGAACTCTTATGACCATCTGTTTGAGTCTGCAGGGGTGGCAACTGTCCCCACTCTAGAGAAGGAAGAAATAAGCAAAAGAGGACACGATATAAGAGGAAATGAAGAAAGAAGAAATTTAAGTACTGGAGTATGGCACAAAAAGAAGGAAGAACCAGTGGTATTGATTATCGAGCCAGCCATAGTTAGAACAGGCAACAGTAGCGAAGTAACAAGAAACGAAGTCATGAGATACGTAAGACCTAAGGAGAAAAATATCCAAATTAATAATACATGGAAAGTAAGGAATAATGGCATAGGAATGGAACTTTCGAGTGAGGAACAGGCCAAAAAAATGGAAAAAGAGATTATCGAGAAGAAACTTAACGTCAAAATAATAAGAAAAGAGAAGAAAAAACCAAAAATAATTATTTTCGACGTAGATACAAACAAAGATGATGAAGAATTTCTCGAAGAAGTATATCAACAAAATTTTGTACACATTCCCAAAGAAGAATTTTACAGCACTAGCAAGATATTATTTAAAACAAGACCTAAGAACAATCTTAATAACGTAATAATGGAAATTAATTCACAAATATTCAAAATTCTAGAACAGAGACCAAAAATATATAGCGACTGGAAAGTTCACAATTCAAAAGAGTTTCTATCTCCAATGAGATGTTCAAAGTGCTTACGATATGGAGTGTGTTTATCTACCACGTTCCTTTGTAATAGCACATGTGGGCGCTGTGCAGAAGAGGGCCATGTGGAAGAAAACTGTAGAGCGAAGGATGTAAGATGCATAAACTGCATAAGAGCAAAAAAGGATGGACAAAACATAAACCATATAGTTAAGGATCTGACATGCCCTATACTTAAAAACGCAAAAGAAAGATTACGAAAAGAAATCGACTATGGGGTATGAGGTAAATAATAGAGTGAAAATAGTTCAACAAAATCCCCAAAAGTCAAGAGTGAATACAATAGACATGATCGAAGAAATAACAACAGAAGGTATAGGAATCGCGTTGCTACAAGAACCATACATGTACAAAGGGAAATTCATGAACGTAAACAGCAATTGGAATATAATGCACAATCAATCAAACGAGAAAATACAGACAGTGGCCATATGCCACAAGAATATACAATGTATCCTGCTAAATCAATATACCGAAAATGAAATAGTAACCATAAAGGCACATATAAACAATAAGCAAATAATAATAACAAACATCTACTGTCCACCAACAAAGGAAATAAAAATCAACTTAAATAAAATCAATAAAATTATGAAAGAAGAAAGAAATACAAATATCATTATAGCCGGAGATTTCAACGCTAAATCGCCATTATGGTTTTCAAAAAAAAGAGATAATAGAGGGGAGGAATTGGAAGAACTCATAAACAAATACAATATGAAAGTGTTAAACACAGAAGGCAATATATTTACATATGATTCAATACATGGACAAGAGAACATAGACATTGCTTTTATTTCCGATGGAATTTATAGAGAATGCAAAAACTGGACTGTGGACCCCAGCATAAGTGACCATAATAAAATCAGTTGGGAATGGGTAATGGGTAGTGTAATCGTGGAAGATAAGACCAGACTACATCAAATGGTAACAGATTGGAAGATGGCAAAAAGAAACATAGCTATAGAGTTGGAGAAGAACAAGAAGTTAGAATTAAACGATAGTGTCGACGAGAAGATAGTCCGGTTAAGAAAAGCAATAAATGATGCATGTAGGCAGAAAGTAAGACCTAAAACAAATAAAATCAAAGGAATTAATGTATGGTGGTGGAACAAAGAATTAAAGACAATGAAAGAGATCGTAAGAAGGATGAATAGACAATTTAGAAGATGCTGTCCATGTGGAGCTAAGGTGATCTACAAAGAAGAATATAAGAGAGAAAGGAAGACTTATAAAAAAATGATTACAAATAATATGCAAAAACAATGGATAGAATATGTCAAGAAAGAGAGTAGTAACGATATATGGAATTTACCTGACAAACTAATAAGGAATAAGTTGAGAAAGTATGAAAAAATAGGGACAATATTTAATCAAGGAAGGTACACTAAGGGAATTAAGGAAACATATATAACCTTAATAAATACATTACTACCTGATACGAACAGAAACGAAGAAACATAGCTGCATGAAATAGAAGAAGAAAACAGCGAAACGAAAGAAATAGACATGGACGAACTTGAAATAGCAATGGGGAACAAAGGATTAAAAAAAGCACCAGGCAAGGACAAGATTACAATGGAAGTTGTTAAAGAAGTATGGGAAGAGATTCAACAAGAAGTACTGAAAATTATGAACATTTGCTTAAAGAAGGGAATATTTCCCAAGGAATGGAAATCTGCTGTCGTGGTAATAATATATAAGGGGAACAATAAACCGAAAACAAATCCAAATTCATATAGACCGATATGTCTGCTACCAATATTTGGTAAAATATTAGAAAGAATTATACTAAATAGAATAAGAGATCATACAGAGCTGGTTTTAAACAAATATCAATATGGATTCCGGACAAAAAGATCTACGGAAAATGCATTGTATAGAGTGTTAGAAATAATAAAAGGTATAGAAACAAAATACATACTACTTATCTTAATTGACATAAGCAACGCATTTTCCTCGCTAGAATGGAGTAACATAAAGAAGGTAATTATAAATCTTAAAATCGGAATTGAAGAAAAGTATCTAATGTTAGACTATTTTAGAGATAGAAACATAGGATACTATAGCGAGGATGTAAGCTACGAAAAAGCAATGAACAGGGGATGCCCACAAGGATCAGTATTGGGTCCTTTAATCTGGAATTTGGTATTCAATGAATATTTAGAGATAAAGAAAGACAAAGACATAGAGAGAGTGGCGTTTGCGGACGACTGTCTTATAATAATCGGAGGCAACAATAGGAGACACATAGAACTCATGGCAAACAATGAAATGAATAAGTTAAAGGCATGGGTTGATAATAACGGATTGAAAGTTGCAATAGAGAAAACAATTGGGATAATGGTTAAAGGGAACTTGGATACAAGACCACCAGTAATCAAATATAACAATCACAGTATAAAAATTCTGAAACAAACCAAATATCCGGGAATCATGATTGATAATAGATTGACCTTTATACCTCACATAAACTTTCTCAACCAAAAGTTAATAACGTTATCTAACCAGCTAAAATATAAAATATGGAAATACGCTAACTATAACACACCATTAAGAAATATAATCTACAAAACAATTTTCATCAGTGTAATAACATATGGATCAATAGTACTAGACACAAGAATCAACAATGTTCAACTAGTAACCAAACTTAGGGCTTTACAGAGAAATATATTAATAAAACTATACGAACTTACGGCTACAATATCATTTTCAACGATAGTAATATTGCATAAGCTTTTACCAATAGACTATGAAATTCATAACAAAAACATTATTTACAAACTAAAACATACAGGAATGCAAATAGACTTAGATGGAGTAATATATCAAGGGTTCACACAAGAAGACATAAGGTGGATTAAAAACATCAACGATGATGAAGTGATTAGTATCAAGGAAATAAAGAAGAAATTAAATGAGACAGCTATTAAACATTGGAGAAGAGAATGGGAACAAATGGAAGGTAGTATTGAAACCAGAAACCATATTAAGGACCTAGAGGAATGGTATAAGAGTAAGGTAACATTGAGCAAAAGTATGAAAATGATTATAAGTGGACATGGTCAGATCAAAAGCTATCTTAAAAGAATTAATAAAGTCGATGAAGACATATGTGAGTGTGGTCAAGGGGAACAAAACGGATATCACATATTATATGTATGTGTTATGTTCGCAAATGAGAGGGATCAATTAAGAAGAACTTTGCAACTAAGAGAAGAACAATGGCCGCTAATTAAATATCAGATATATGACGAGGAGGTATACAAAGATATTGAAAGGTATACAGAGAATGTTTATAAGGTAGTAAAAACCATTAACGATGATTTAGCAGATTAGGAGATTAGATCATGTGGATTAAAGGGGGGACAAGGCTAGTAACTGAGGGCCCTGACAGGCGAGCCCAGGGGGGCGCCCAGTTTACTGGGCAAGGGCCCCGGTAGCGCCACGCATGCTGGCAAGGCTGTCAGGGAACAGCGAAAACCTAGTTTTCTGCTGGCAATAGTATGGGGCTTGTATGACTAAAGTCGGAAGAATCGTAATGATATAAACATTGTATTGTATTAGAATTTGGATATTTAAGTCTCAATGTATATCACAGCATGTATATTTAAGTATTAAAGATTTATTTTTTAACATGAATATTGTTTTATAATAAAAGTATTAAGGGTTTTAAGGTTATTAGTAATATAGCTACATTGTCAAAATATTTTATAACTATATGGTATTTATTATTAATAAAGTGTCATGTAATTTTATCAAATTATTGAATTTAAAAAAAAAAACGTTAAAGTGTATCGGTGAATAAAAANTAACATGTTTTATTTTACATACACTGTTATTTTAAAAATGAGTATAACAAGGTAAACATGATCGCAGGAGGAGCAAGGTCTGGGTGACAGCCTCCCCGTGGCTCCCCGCGGTAACTGGTTTACACCAGGCTGATAGTCACCGCTCCTCCTGCTGGAGATTCTCAAGCATTTTAAACAATTTTAAACAATTTTAATTACTATAGTTTTAATAAAGTCAAGAATTAATTTAACTAACTTATCAAACCATATAAAATGGGTTTCAAGTTAATTTAAATTCAAACATTGAATTACAGACAAAGTTTAAGCGTTGCCTTGGCAGTGAGACATATAAAAACTAAAATAACAAGATAATAAACAATAATATTACAAGAACCTAAAGACAAGGAAATTATAGTAGTAAACAAGGAGACCCGGAAGGCCTAATGGCTAAGTGGGTTAAAAGAGTTTTCACTCTCGTATGTGGCACTCTAGGAAGGCGGCTCGAGTCAGCCAAGAAACACTGTGCCACGTGACGGTTTAAATCACGCTCCACTGGAGTCCCATATATATTGTCTGTTCGCGGTTTCTTCTAGCTATTTTTTAAATTAAACCTTCTTTGAAAAATCACCCCATGTAGGACGTGTTTGGTTGTTTTTCTAACTATGTTATGTATCAAAAGCGCTTTTTACTCCTGTTAACATGAAAAAACATAAAGTACTTTATTTTTGCATGAATTAAAGTTCTGTTTATATTATTTTATTTCTAATGGAAATTAATTAAAACGGTGAGAAAATAGGTGTGTCCATAGTGCCTAGGAATAAATAGTTCTTATGCAAAATATTACTACGCTGAGTGCGCACGAATGCAGTGTGTTGTCCTTTCGGTGTAATTTTCTATTATAATTTATGCTTTGTTTGCATGAGGCGGAGAAATATCCTGTAAGTAGAACATTAGCAGTACTTCAGAAAATTTGGAAGCAAAAGTGAATCGACTATACTCTCGGGAATGCCTGGCGGATATACACACCATCCTCTCCCAGAGATTTCCTTGCGGGGTATTATCCTTCCAAAATCAATAACAAATTTTTCATTTCGTGATTTCAAATTAAAGGCGTTGTCAGATTTCTGAGTTTATTTTAAAAATTACTAGTTAATGAAATACAAATACACGTATATAAAATTAATTAATTTATATTATACCGAAACAAGAACAATATCTTTTTAACATCACAAATCTGATAAATATAGCTGTTCGTTGTTTTGAAGTTAAACTAAAATAGTGCACTTGAACACTATAAATAATTTAACCGGATTTTCCCAACTATCCGCCGGAAATGTACTCAACGCAATATAAAAAAACTACAAAAAACGAAAGACCGAGGGAATTAAACATTTTACAATGGGCAAAATTCTTTTCAACATGCCTGGTGTTCTGCGTGAAGAATTACTATCACGTATCGTAAGGAATGAAAATAAAATATGGCAAAAAGAACAAATGCACAAAGAAATATCCAGTTATTACATTCAAGGAACAGCGACCTCTCCCCGTCGTTAGGCCATCTTTTAATGTAATCTAAAATAATGGAAATAAAGTAATCATATTTAAAACAAATGTATGCACCAGTGGTTACAAATGCTTTTCGGATTGAGTAGTCAAAAAAATATTGTTTGATTGTTCTAAACGAGTGCGTGTTCAAGAGGCAAGTTCTTTTTCTGATAGCGGTGCTTGGAATTGTGATCTATGATGAGACTTGTCTGGCAGTGACTGACGAAGAACGAACTGGTAAGGAAAAACTGTTAATTTTTTTTCTCTTTTTTTAACATGTCTTCTGGTTTTACAGTTCGTCGCAATATTTTCTTGGTTTCCGTACACTACTGGCTNCTTTCTCTTTTTTTAACATGTCTTCTGGTTTTACAGTTCGTCGCAATATTTTCTTGGTTTCCGTACACTACTGGCTGATTACGTTTTCATTACAACCAATAAAAGACGGTTCTTTCCGCTTCCTTTATAGGCCTTCTAGTCCTTCGGTAATAATTGTTTATGCTATAACTACCCTTGAGTTTATAATGGCCGACTAGTTTCACTTATGTAAACATTACCACACTGACATAGAGTTTCGTAGAGTTCTTCATTTATTTTCTGTCCCTGTTTTCACCTTCAAGAAGATGTTTCTCTGATTTAAACTTCGCTTGAAGACAGTATGGATGTCGTGCTTGCTTAATAATCTCTTTTTTTTTNGAAGATGTTTCTCTGATTTAAACTTCGCTTGAAGACAGTATGGATGTCGTGCTTGCTTAATAATCTCTTTTTTTTTAGCCGAGAGCATTGAGAAATTTGCAATCACCAAAATGGTGGCTGGAAGTACTGCCCTTATACGTTTNCTTTTTTTTTAGCCGAGAGCATTGAGAAATTTGCAATCACCAAAATGGTGGCTGGAAGTACTGCCCTTATACGTTTTATGTGAAGAATACGTTTAATATATATTTTAATGAACATAACATTTGTTTCACTACGTCTGAAGACAGATTTGCAGCCCAGTTAATCAAAATGCGAACGATACTGGCTTTACTGATGTGTGAATCATTAGAGGTAAAACTCAAGTAGTGCAATGTGTGCGTTAATTTTTAACAAAAAATTTTTTATGCTAGATAGCCATAAATATTTTTACAAAATTAGACACTACGTACATTGAGGCTTTGGTGGCATTCAATTTCGTACATTAACAGTTTGCTAGACTCGAACGAATCGAAGAAGTAAGAATTGTTTTTGAGTTTGCTGCCAAAATAAGGAATGTANCATTAACAGTTTGCTAGACTCGAACGAATCGAAGAAGTAAGAATTGTTTTTGAGTTTGCTGCCAAAATAAGGAATGTATAAAAACACGTTTTACCTGAATTTTGGAAGCAGTGTTAGTTTTGCACAGCGCTTTCCACTCAAGCATGCCATGAACATAAATGTCATGAAGGCCAATGGGTAAGAATTCTCTGCTATGCCCTCAACTTGCTTGCAGTATTTATCTTTGAACTTAAATTATAAATGTAAGTAAATAAGGGGTGTTTTCAAAAAAAGGTTGGAAATCATAATTACAGTTAGTAATGAGTTGGTTCTGATTGCTAAGATTGATATGTTTCTCCAGTTTCTCTATGTTTTGCCCAGNTAATTACAGTTAGTAATGAGTTGGTTCTGATTGCTAAGATTGATATGTTTCTCCAGTTTCTCTATGTTTTGCCCAGTGCTTCGAGCACCTGTTCAGGTGTAAAGACTTTATACATCAAAACTTCCTAACATGCATGTGTAGATCACTCACATTTTCTTACACTACATAGTGGAGTAGATATTTACTTCAGGAGGAAAGGTGCGTGACCTGCCAAGGGAGTCACAACGTTGCCCTAACTTTGCCAAATTTTGGTAGGGTGACGCTGAAACTGCGTTTAAACGCGTATTTGTGTCCTCTCTAAGACAACAACAGCCAGTTACGCCTGTGCTTGAAATTATAAGTCCACTATTATCATATTTCTGCCGTTCTCTCAATTGGTGTGTAGAACACAAAACAAACTTAATTACCTAATTATAAGAGCTGCACACACCTCCACGGTTCACCTAGGATTCTAAAACTGATCTTGAACTCTGAAGGTAACACCACTATAACTCTGGTATGGAAGACCAACGTTAAAAACTAAATTCTTATTCGTTATCGCATGTTAGTTTTACTGTCACACGTTTCTATACATAACACGCATTTAACAAATTCGCTATCATTCTGAGCAAAAGGGAATGAAAGTGAAGGGTGTTGAAGCTTTCATTGACGTATAGCTGCTAAACGTCCTGGTTTTGTTTTCACGGGCACCATATTACGGCGTATGTAACCTGCAACATTAAAAAAACGCGTGGCGAACGAACATTAAATGATTGCACGCAAATACATCAGCAGTGAGTGAGCGTGCGTCAGGAGCGAACCGTGACACAGAACGATCAGAGTAACAGATAGCTGCATCAGCCACTCGGTTATGAAGTGAACCGTTCCGCGCGGACACAGACATATTTATCGCGGTCTGTTAACATTCCCCGCCGCCAAATGCCTGGCCGACATGTAACTGATAGGCCAGTACATACGAGCTACACTTCATACCACCCACCCTTCATACCACCCACCCTATTTCTCATTTTGACAAACTTCCTCGCCCACGTGGAAGCCACGTAGATATTATTTTGTTTTCGTTCGGACGGATTTCATTTCCCGTAAACTGCACACCGAACCTCACATTTTCGATTACACAATAATAATAAAAAANTCGTTCGGACGGATTTCATTTCCCGTAAACTGCACACCGAACCTCACATTTTCGATTACACAATAATAATAAAAAACCCCAGACTTGCAAAAATAACGTTCTTTCTTTTCAAATCGATGCGGAGTGGAGAGATTTGAGGAGGCTCGTAACATCGAGGCCCTGACAGCCAATTAGAGTGAAGTGAAATGAGTATGGATCAGCGCCGGAATGCAAGGGTTGGGGGAACGGGAGATAACCAAATAAAAACCCGCATGCTGATGCCACTTCCACTGTCGGCCTCTTCGCTTCCCATCCCTCGTAAGCCACGGCCCACGAAACACACATAAGTGGATATATTCATATTTGCTTATAACTGCTGTTCCCACACACTTTCGATATGCTCAAAAGCACTTGTATAGTTCGTGACAGAGAAGAAAATTGAGGGTGGGTCGTTTCACATAAAGACATTATATCCGTAATATTTTCTTGTGCCAATAATCTCTAAAATCAATTTTTTAAATAAGTTTTCTTAAAAGTTTTAGCGCAAAGGTTTTACCTTGACATGTTTTTCTCCAGTGGCTTGTCGCCCTGAAAGTCGTTTTTCCCAGTAGGCATTTTGCCGAGGTTGCTACTTTTCGACTAAAGTATTATTGCTTATAGAGGTTTTTCCTCTTGTTTTTGCTAATAGGCATTTTGCCTAACAATGCATTTCGCCTAAAAGCGTTCCGCATACATGCGTTTTTCCTAAAAGACGTATTACCTAAATGTGTTTTGATAACACGAGTTTGCATAAATGACATGTCATTACAGGGGTTTCACCTGACAGGCGTTTTTCCTACAGATATTTCGACTACACATTTGAAACGTGCCTTATATTGAATGACAAGGGTTTAGCTTATAATTAATTTTACAAAAGCTTCGTCTAACACGAGTTTTATCTAACAGGCGTTTTGCCTTAAACATAGGAAAAACGACGGGTCCCGAATCTCCCGATTATAAGATGCCCTAATGTTCAGGGCAAACGACTTTTATAAAAAATAATATTTACTCACCAATATCAACACGGGCTCATCCGGCGACATGCCCTTATATTATCCACCTATTACCAATGGATAGAAGAACGAGAATTTCGTGATCTCCCATTTCTACAGCTTTTGCGAGAATTAATTTTTATAAACCCAAACGGAAGCCGATATTCTTAAATCACTCTGGCCAATTTGTTACAAATTGTTTTCATTGTGTAGTCCAATATTTTTAATACAAAAAAAACTGTATAATTTTAACTAATTATTAAATAAATTTATATATAGTGTTAATTATTCTGTTACACAAAATTATGCCATTTTTACTTTGAAAAAATTAGACTACATGATAAAAACTATTTGTAATAAAATGGCCAAAACGGTTTTAAATATCGGCTTCCATTTGGGTTTGAAAAATTAATTTTCGCAAAAGCTGTAAAAATAGCAGATCCTTGGGCCTAATCAGAGAGTCCTTCTCAGTCCTCTAGATGCTCGGGTCATAGTTTTTTATATATTGGCCGCTGCATAGTGAGAGGAATATTTTATTCAACTTATTTACACCTTACATGTCACCCCCTGTTTATAACAGGCTAAAAGAGCTGAACAAAGTCGCATTGAAAATGACTTTGGTCTATTCGTGAAAGAAAAACTAGAATAAATAAGTTCGAATTTTAGCAGACCACATTAATAATCCCATTATATGAAAGTCTAGAATATTACACTAAAACGACAACGCACCGTATTCGTGGACATTCAGTTTTAAAGTATTTTGCGGGAGAACTATTTCTCACTGTGCGTTACCAACACATCTGATTTCTCTCTGTTTTTATTCGTACGAATTGTGAATGAAATATTATAATTTCTCAAATAAAATACACTGAAGAACAAAAAAAAACTGGTACAGGCGTGCGTATGCAAATAACATAGGTATGGAACTAATCAGAGTAACGCGATGCGGTCGGCAGCTAGATCAGTTACTGCTGCTACAATGGCAGGTTATCAAGATTTAAGTGAGTTTGAACGTGGTGTTATAGTCGGCGCACGAGAGATGGGACATAGCATCTCTGAGGTAGCGATAAAATTAGGATTTTCGCGTACGACCATTTTACGAGTGTACCGTGAATATTGGGAATCCTGTAAATTATCAAATCTTCGACATCGCTGCGGCCTGAAAAAAATCGTGAACGAACGGGACAAATGATGACTGACGAGAAACATTAAACGTGACAGACGTGCAACCCTTTCTCAAATTGGCTCAGATTTCAATGCCTCCTGCATACCTTCAGACATTAGTCGAGCCCATGCCGCATCGTCTTGCGGCACTTCTGCGTTCTCGCAGGGGCCCTACACGATATTAAGCAGGTGCACCAGTTTTTTGGCTCTTCAGTTTATAAGTTATGGTCTAATTTAAGCAAAAATAAATTACTTTTATGTTAAAGCTCCCGCCTACCTGTCGCTTGAACGGCGTTGCGAAATATTCTAAATACACGATTTTCCACGAAACTATTAAACGTGCTTCCAGTGTGTGCTTATCTTAGAAAGAAACACACACTTCAGACGACGATTGTTGAGTACTTTCAAAATGTCACGCACGTTAGAAACACCATTTCAGAGCACTCCAAAACGGCTAAAAACGGCATTTTCAAAGCGTTGTAGATGAAAACATACACATCGGATACATACAAAATTACTCAGGGGCCCTGCTTTAAATCTTCCTACAAATTTGCCATCAATAAAGTAACAGGGTTACTGCTGAAATCCTTAAGGTGCACGCAGTGAGACGAGAACACTGCACGCCACTTCAGAGCCTTGCGCTTAGTGGCGATGGCACACTTGATGCACGTGGCAGTGTCGTCCTTATCGCTCCCACGCGCGGGAAAACAGCTCCAGGTAGGCGAGAGCTTTGACGGAAGTATGAAACGCTAATGAAACGTGACATATTTAGGAAACAACCAAACACGTCGTACGTGGGGTGATTTTTTCAAAAGGTTGGGTAAAAAAAAAAACATGCGTTGTGGCTGTGTCGGGGACACGGCCGTTTATTTGCGTGAATACGTCTACGTTTTTACGTTCCCTGCACCGCTTCACTCGATCAAATGGGGTTTCATGGGTATCACTGGATTGCTCTTGAGATGCTCTTTCCAACCGTATGCGATCTTCGTATTTCGACTTGGCTTTTTGACGAGTATAGGCCGACATTGTGTTAAGTTGTCAATTTTTTTTTTAAACTCATACAATTTCACCATAAATACCCCACACAAATGTTTTAAACACTCAATCGCTTGATCTCGACGAGAGCTGTTGATTAATACCTAAACGAGAGTCGTAGCTACTCAGAATTAAAAGTTATACTTCGCGGAAATTACGAGACGCGGCGAAACGAACTCAAATGGCGGTGCCCCCCACCCCCGCCACACGCGACTCTTCGCCAGTCCTCACTCGAAGTAGCAAACTCTTTCATCCTTTGGCAATCGAGTGGTGTAATTTAATTTTAGATTTATACGATCGATTCGGAGCGGCAATGGCAAACTGTATCCCTTGATTTTGTTATCATTAGATTTTCTGGATTGCCCACTATGGTTGCAAATTTAAAGACGCGTTTACGTCAAAAAATTAAGGAACCGTGAATGGAATATGAGAATTCCTATTTCGCGAAATCCTCTATCCGTCCGTGCCTGGGTTACATCCTCACAGCTAGGAGGACACAACCGCAAACCCGGCAGCGAGCGAGTCCTCGGCTGGTTAACTCCCGTGTTGGATTCCCGCCCCGCACTCCACGTCGAACCGCAACGTTCCCATTTAACAGCGGGAGTTCCCGCACACAATGGAGGCTGTCACGCCCCGCCGGCCACTTTGCGATCCGCGCATGCGCACCAGCTGCGGCGCTGCAAAGGCCCGTCTGCGGCGAACTCGCCAGGCGCCTAACCTCCTAACCTCCCGCAGGCCGAGTGCGCATGGATTATTCAGCGCGCACGGATATACAGCCGCCGTTTCAGCTTGGCGACACGCACTCTCGCACGACGACGCGCAGGGCGGCTTCCGAAGCGGCGCTCTCGCAGTCGGTCCAGAAACATCGACCGATGAAAACCCAAACAGTTGCATCGCCGTGAAATTAATAACACATTCTTTCTTTCGTGAAATCACGGAATAGTATTCTTATAAATATATTAACTAATATCCTTAACATTACGGACATGCTACTAAATATTTCTGTACATTTACGGAATTACGCAAAACGCAGTCCGCAAACGACGAAAAACAGGGCTGGGCTCCGTAAATACAGAATAAGGAACGTCTCTGTAAGTATAATGATTTGGATGAATCTAAGACAATGCATCTTTAATAGGGCCAAGAGGGAACGGGGCACTGGAGCTAAGAACTCTAAATGCTGTCATTCCGGTACACAGGCGGCCATCTCGTCCACCATGTTTGGACGTCGGTGACCTTGACCTTTGACTGTGACCCGTGGATGTGACCTTAAAAATTAAAGAAAATATTTGCGTAGATGTTAAAAGAAAATTTATTAAAAAAAAATTAAAACAAATAATAATTCACAACATTATAATAAACGAACAATTATTAACGAAATTACACTGAAGAGCAAAAAAAAACTGGTATATGCGTGCGTATGCAAATAACAGACGTATGGAACCAATCAGAGTAACGCGATGCTGTTGGCAGCTAGATCGGTTACTGCTGCTACAATGGCAGGTTATCAAGATTTAAGTGAGTTGGAACGTGGTGTTATAGTCGGTGCACGAGAGATGGGACATAGCATCTCCGAGGTAGCGATAACATTTGGATGTTGGCGTACGACCATTTCACGAGTGTACCGTAAATATCGGGGATTCCGGTAAAACATCAAATCTTCGACATCGCTGCGGCCGGAAAAAGATCGTGAACGAGCGGGACAAACGATGACTGACGAGAATCATTAAAGGTGACAGACGTGCAAACCTTTCTCAAATTGGCGAAGATTGGATTTTTGGACTGGCCTGCAGGATTCGTGGTGTGAATTGTTTCCTGCATACCTTCAGACATTAGTCGAGTCCATGCCACGTCGCCTTGCGGCACTCCTGTGCGCTCGGCGGGCCCTACACGATATTAGGCAGGTGTACCAGTTTTTTTGGCTCTTCAGTGTATAAAAAGGGAGTAATTATTCACTTAATTATAAAATACAAACAATATTCCCAAAATTAAAATAATATATATATTAATTCCAAAATTTTAATAATTATTTATTTGTCCACAAAATTATATTTAAAAAATATTCACAAAATCAATGGAAAAGGAAAATTGTTTACACATTTATAAACAATATTTACAAAAAATTACTAAAGAAAATATTTACAAAATAACAAAAAAAAAATATAAATTATAAAACATTTATTTACCAAATTCTAAAAGAAATATTACAAAAATTAAAAATAAATGTAAATGATTAAAAAATTATAACAATAATTTACAAAAAAAAATTACACACAAAATTATATTGAAAAAAATTTAAAATTATATATAAATATAATGAATTATTTTAAAAATTACAAAAAATTATTTAGAGTATTATGAAAAAAATTACTAAAAACCCTTTACTATATTATTTCAAAATGTATAGAATGTTATCAAAAATTTATTTTTAAAACTTACATTTTTGTAGAATTCCCCCNTTCCATCATTCTCCTCTCTTGAAATCTGATGTCATGTCTGTGTTCACGCTGTCATCATACTCACGTTGCGAATTAATATCGTCGATGCAAAATAGCACCAACATATTTGCATTTTCATGGAGCAGTTGTTTGGGAACATGCAAATAAGTCTGACTAAGGTACACAAAGTCCACATTCGCATGACACCAAAAGCTAAAGTATTCCTGTATACACTTTTATTTTTCGCAGGCAACGTCATCAAAGACAAATAAGGAGTTTGGTAGCGCCTCGCTCGTTGGAACGACAGCTTCGATATCACTTCATCGGAAATAACCCACACCATCCATGCCCTGCAGTACATGTGCCGGTCGCTGGTATTTCCGTTGCTGGAGCGACTTCGAATATAGGTACCTGTTCTCGAACTGAAGGCCATTTGGTTCCTCGAGCAAACTCAATAGCACGCTCGCCCCACTGCAATCGAATGATTCCTCGACGATACGCCTCAGAGTGCCAGGCAACAACGCACCATGACGAGACTCACGTGAGAGTTCGTCATCTTCAGTAGTAATGTGTTTTTGAAAAGTAACATCTCGCATGACAATATTCATGTTACCACTACCATCTTGCTGTGCTTGCAATACTAATTGTGGTTCGTGTGGTGCTTACTGCGATGCACGTGATACTTACTGTGGTGCATGCAGTGCTAACTTTGGTGCATGCAGTGCTAACTCCAGTGAATGTAGAGCTAAATACCGTACATGCAGTGCTAACTGCAGTGCATGTGGTGCTAATTGCCGTGTGTGCATTTCTAACTGCGGTGCATGTGGTGCTAAATGCCGTACATGTAGTGTCAACTGCAGTGCATGTGGTGCTTATTGCCATGTGTGCATTTCTAACTGCGGTGCATGTGGTGCTTAATGCTGTACATGCAGTGCTAACTGCAGTGCATGTGGTCTAATTGCCGTGTGTCCATTTCTAACTGCGGTGCATGTGGTGCTAAATGCCGTACGTGCAGTGCTAACTGCAGTGCGTGTGGTGCTAACTGCTGTGTGTGCATTTCTAACTGCGGTGCATGTGGTGCTAAATGCGGTGCCGGCGGTGTTTACGGTGTGTGCGGTGCTTTCACTGCATGTGGTGCTTGTGGTGTTTGAAGTGCTGGCAGTGCGTGCGGTGATTGTGCTTGCAGAGAACCAGTGATACAAATTTTAGAATGCATCTTCAAAATACCACTCATCATAAATTGACGTTGACAAAGTTTCCATTGAAATGTTATACTTGAATTTTTCAATCTGCGGGTAGTTGCTTCATGCCTGTGCAAGCTGTGTAAATCTGTAAACACTGTACTGCAGAAGCGACAATGTATAATCGAAGTTTGCATCATTAGCCCTTTTGTGTACAACCATACTGTTCCAAGTTAGAATGATATTCAACAAAAAAAAGTATAAAAAGGAGCATATTTATACTTTTCGCGATCAGTTCACCACGATGCATCGAAGAGAAAAGATTAAGTTCGGAAAACGTATCGTTAATACAATGATCAACAATCTACCATTCGAGCTGCACATTCCTGGATACAGGTTTAGCATACCGGGTACTAAGCTAGCTGAGAGGCTGCCATGCAACGAGACGGGCATCTATGCCCTGGACGGAGCATGCAAGCAGCACGATATCACCTATTCCCAGCACAGGGATCTCGAAACCAAGTATTGGACAGACAAGTTGCTTGCAGAGAAGACCGACGATGTAAGAAATTCGTCTGACACCGTGCTCGGAGACAAAATTGCGGCCTGCGGCATATCCGACATTATTTAAGCCAAGGTGAAGATGGGAATGGGAGAAAACAGCACGAGAAAAGCACAGGTTAAAATGGGAACAGATGCAAAGAGCAAGAAGAATCACAAGTGAATCTAAAAGTGATGACAAAGATGAAAAAAGCATACACGACCGAGAAGATATATACGGGCATACGTATTTTTGGCATTGCTTTTGCCTACAATTGGAGCTCTCAGGGGGCTAATCGGAGCCCTGGGTGGTATCGTCCAAGCTATCATCACAGCATCAGACGAACGGATGCAGTTGTCCGAGGTCCAAAAGTACAATGCAACTATGGAAGCTATCGCCATGGACAAAAAAAATGGCCTAGGCCTCTACCTATGGCCATACCTAGTGGGAGGTGTTAGTGTGCAAAAGGGCGCATAATGAAGAGACGGTCATGAATTCACTGCCCAAACGGCCATTAAAGAATGTGGTTTTAGATTTGTATGTGCGCAAATTGGCAATATCACAGTTTCTTGTCGTGTTCATACGAGATGCTTTATTTACCCCTATATCCAAAAGTGACGAATGTGCTGTAAACAACTTATACACGACCTCACGACGCAGTATGTCTGAGTAGCATATACGTAAACTGGTATAAACATGCATACTATTATGACAGTTTCGGTAATGTGCAATCTTAACATATAACAACGAGATGAAACAAATCCCAGACGCATTGCTCTATGGGCATTTGTGTCTTCGCTTTCTCGTTCGTTCGTACAAGTAATTGAATAAAATGGCTATACGTCGATAGAAACCCATCAGTCATTTCGGTAACACTTATATTTATAGGGTGTAGCTCCGTGCTGCATGTGGTACACTTTCTGCCACTTGGCCTGAAGGGGGAATGGTGCAGTGACCTGGTCGAATTTGAAACATACAACGCGATACCGAACATCGATGAAGAAACTGCAAGCTGTAACTCATCAAAAGTGGCAATGTCTCCCATGAAGTGATGCTGCCCGTAGGGTCTTATGAAATATATGACATTGCAAGGTACATTTGCTGTCTGCCAACACATAATTCGAACTATGTGGAAATCCCAATAATCTGAAGATTGTTATCAGACACAGTGAAAATATAAATGTAATGAAGCCATATACTATTGGACCGATGCTCGGGTTCGAGTCCCGTATCTACGAAGTTGGCAATACACGAGTAGTCGCAGCCTGTTAACATCTTGCGTGTCACTGTGATATGAATAAACTACAATTTTGCCAGCGGCACATGCCTCAATGGCAGGCCGAGCAATACGCTGCACCAATTTTCACCTACGGTCCCTTCAGGTTTTAAACTGGCCGTGTCAACAAGCATTATTTATGTTCTGGCCATCGCGAAAAGAGCACATGAAGTGGTCGTGACAACCGTTGACCAGCACAGAGAGTTGGTGAAGATTCGAAAATAAGAACTTACACTATACATGAATTTGAGAAGACAAGAACAAGATTTACGACGACTAGAAGAAATAAAACAACCTGCTGTCCAAAACCTGCAACAGTATACCAAAGGTCATCAAGGCGTTAACACACGTAAACGAGATTTTCGTCCGCAGTCACGGCTTCAAAGTCGATCGTCATTGAAGAATACCTAAAAACATCAAAGAACCAATCGTTTTTGATGACAGTGTGACGAAGGTGGAACTTCATGTGGACCAGCCTTTCCTGATTAGACCATGCCCACTACCATCGGGAGATCGGATTGTAGTCCAACACCAAGAGATCTGAACGCTTCCTTGCAAGTCTTTCCTGCGAATTAAGGGGGTTGGGGCGAATTAGAGGGAGGGGGGAGAAAAAAACTAGAACCAACCCAGCATCAACGAGAATCTCGAGCAATGGAATTCTTTACCTGATCGGTCGCATCACGTATTTTCCCAATGGTGTCGAGGTGGACCAGTCGCCATATATAGGCATATAACCTCAACGATAAAAAGTTTCCTATCGCTCAGGCCGAATGAGCTGGGGGATCGAAGATGATTACATTTTGGTTTAAACCCTGGAGTTAAGTTCAAAGTGTGCATCGCAGTCTCCATTATATAAGTATTTGCTGAACACTAAAAATGAATTATCGTCAATTCGAAGCAGGGACTGCTGCTGCTTCTAGCCAATATGCATACAGACACCATCGATGGTATGGGAGAAAATCTAGTGGTCGTGGAACTGAAGTTACCGTATGTCGGATGGATGGTGATTCATGCGCAATAGAGTACTGCTGAGTTTATAAAGATGCCGAAGAATGGGGAAGATGGCAAAAACCTCAATGTGGCTTTAAGGTAGTGGATTCTCTAACCTACCCTGGAATATCAGCATGCCAGTGCATCAACTGGATGGTGAAGTCCAGCTTTGCTTCTGAGAAACCGAGGTACATCATCACCGGACTACAGGGTGGACGTCAGTACAATGTGATAACTAGCTGTTCACTGTTCGATACATGCTAAATAGGAAATATGACAATATTTTTGAATTGCGAAAGCTAACCATATGTTGGCATTAACATAAACTTCGAAAATTGACAGTACCTTCTGGCATGTCATATGTACGCTCAATTCCAAAACGCTTACTATGGACATTCTCAATCCACGACATAAACTCTATCGCTTTTAAGAATATAGCACCGGTCATGGTTTTGGATGTGAGTAAACAGGACAAGCGTATTACCTGCAATGTAATCGACAGCAGGATCGAAATCACTACTCATGGGAATATTCCTACACACACACATACGCTTTCTCTCTAATACTTCACGACTGGCTCGTATCACACAATTGCCGAGACATTACCGTCAAAATATTGTCGTGAGTGCAGCGGAGAATACATATATATAACTGCTCACCACAATAACTGTTTAATTGCGTTCGAGCATCGCCATCACCAAGATATATTGCAATCTGCAGGGTTTTCAGAGCTAAAATGGTTTTGTGCCCAAGGAGACCGCAGTGATCAATGAGGATGACGCAAGACGTGGACCCTCACGTCCCGACCTTCGTATCCGTGAAGACTGCTGGACGAGAAGAGCAAGAATACCAACTAATGGTTAACCAAGTACTACCATATACATGAATGGGATGTAGGCAAGACTCCGTACCATCAGGGGGAAAATGTGCTCTACGATCTGGAGCCCTTTTTTCTAATTTGAGCTTGCTTGAAGACAGTAATCGTTATCGTCTTTATCATAAAGAGGGCCATATATATGGTTACTCATAGGCGTCTTTATGTAGTATTCTGTAGGCCATATCTTTATTGATATCTTTGTGCAATGACGTGTGTTTGGCACTGCAGCGGGCTGTGTTCTGAAATCAACGATCTGATCGTTAGATTATATTTTTTCCGTTATTACAGAATAAATTGTGTCACAAATCTTGTTATTATAGTGAATTTTTAACCATAAATTAAACTTATTTCTTAATACGTTTTCTAATAATAATACTGCTAAAATAAATTTACTTATTTTTATGGATACAAAGTTTCAGGTGGTACTAGTTCATTTTGAGCATCACTAGATAGCAGCACTAACCCGTGGGCGAATCTGTCACTTCGTAGTTTACGTTAAAGCGAGAGTATGACTAGCGAATTATAAAATATACTCCTTACATATATTAGAGACACCGTTTATTTGTGCGGAATATAGCATAATATAATATGTATAGGACAGTTTAAAACGTTTCCTTTTCTGTGAGACGTATTTGTAGAGTAAACCTCCATGCATCGGCCATTTTCGTTCCACTTTCGTTCATAAACACACCTTGTTGACCAGTCTTTATACAGAGAGAGTCACAAGACATTCGAAAGACCATCATGGAGACATATTGAGTTACAGAATACCGTTTCGCCTCGTAATAATAGTTAAACTGTAAATGTCTTTATATAGAGACAATATAAAGTTAGAGAATAGGGCAACTCTTAATGCAATACCCGAATGCGTTGGTTTACGTAGCTAGACCTTAGCATAAAGACCTGGCTGAGCGATATGTGTAAATTCCAAGTGGAAGTTATTGACGTCCAGGCTGCGTATGAATAACCTTCGCTTCGGAAAGTCTTTAAAACGTACGGCGAGTCGCATCGACACGTCTACGACAGGTAAAAAACCTAACTACCTATACACTGAATAACACGGGGTTGCTCTGCAAATGTTGCACCTCATCCTTGAAGCAGGATTCGATCAGTTACGACCAGACACGAAGTAACCCAAAGGTTGGTTCTGAAAAACATTTTTTTTTTCTAAAAAACATTAACTGAGAAATTTTTTGTGCTATGACATTCATCTGTACAATAAATTGTGTGTGTTTGAAACCATTTATTTGTTTTTATGTCTCTATTATTTTACCTTCTTAAACAAAATCAAATTTCATAAACAAAATGCGACATAACCTATTTATGTATCGGGGTAATACGGACGTTAGTGATAACTGCTGGGGTTCGCACAGATGGACCTGGAAATGTACAAATGCCTTCCGATTGAAACAAACTGTGTGTCGTCAGATGTTGGGGAGGAGGGGAGAAGTTTCAGAAGGGAAAGAGGGGGGGATGCAATTGGTATACGTAACGGCACCTTATGGGGGACAGGCAGTTTGTCGACGGAAGAGTGGTGATCGCCCCGTCTAGCTTCTGCGGCTTTGCGTGCGAGGCAAAGTCTTATTTTGCATCTGCGATGTCTTCGGACATTCCAGAGCCAATGCGATCTACGGCAGTGCCATCGACTCCTTGTTTAATGGACACAAACATGTTAACCTAAGTTAGTTATACTAAAGCCGTTAAAAAAGAGGACCTGCCGCACTTAAACATGTAAGTTTACATTCCTTACTGTTGTACTACTCGCGTGTAAAATTTATGGGAATCGGTTGATTTGTCCTCGAGATATAGCACGAAATCTGTAATTTTTTTCATGTGACAATCTTTATAAACGGAGGACAAAAAGTTATGTATTAACACATTCGATGATTGTCATTGGTAAAGTATAAAAAATTAAGTTAATATAGGTTAAATAGCGTTATATATATATATATATATATATATATATATAACACACTAAGCTCAAGTGTTATTATAGCCGCTATAATGAAAATAACTGTCTGGCACACTTAAAACATACAACACAATATGGCCTTCCACAGTACAACTTCTTCGCCAAATGTGGTGAGGAACAATTTTTTGTTTCCCGACATATGACATTAAACCGTTACTACTTCATGTACGGCTATCTTACAAAATTTTGTATAAATTTGCCTCTGTATATACAAATTTGATGGTTATATTAGATACGGCCAGCATACAAAGTTAAGTTTGAATCAGTTTCGTAGAAATAACATACATACATAAATGTTTTTATGGCCGCCATTTACAAAGTCAGTGCCTGACCCACTGGTGAACGATATAAAATTTGATATTAATGAGTTGCTTTGCGAATTTGAGCGTGTTTAATGACTAAACTAGGTCTTTTTGAACACGTATTCCTGAGGTATTTTATTATTGTGGCATTATAATTATTTTTCCACGTATCATCAGCCTTGTCAATCAATGTCAGCAGCCATCAACTGGTAAACTAGTGAAACATAGTTAAGAATTGGGGGGGGGGGATCTGTTTCAGAGTATTCCGATGTAAATCAATACTATAAATAATATCCCCTGTTTGGTTCCATCCGGAGTTGTGTGTGCACGTGAGAATAGGTGACGAATAACAATGGTGGAAGAAACGGGAGTACTCCGAGGAACCCGCTGATCACCGGAAACGTCCCCTACGTTTCCAAATGTAAAAAAAAAAATACCGTTTTGGATGAGCCGTGTATCGAATTCGGATTGCACTGTAGGAGGAAGGCGTGCTTATCACATAGGTGCCGAAGGCCATAAGATCCAGTAGTAGTCACTGTTAAATCGATGGACCGACTAGTATTTCAGTTAATCCCGCGGAAAATATTTTAGTCAGGTTCCTCTGGTTTAAAGCAATTTTCGTTGTTACTAATTCGCCGTGTTCGTTCAAAAAAAATTTATCACGTCTGGCGAGTACATCCAAAGACGTCGAGAGCCACTAACTGCCTCGGGGGACAAATAATTTTGTCAACCCCCTTAAAGCATGCACCTTCCACTACCTATAAATAGGGGCAGGAAAATTTCGCGTTATAAACCACCTGAATGCTAGACTTCACTGCCCTATGTACACTGAAGACCCAAAAAAACTGGTACACCTGCCTAATATCGCGTAGGGCCCCCGCGAGCACGCAGAAGTGCCGCAAGACGACGTGGCATGAACTCGACTAATGTCTGAAGGTATGCAGGAGGCATTGAAATCTGCGCCAATTTGAGAAAGGGTTGCACGTATGTCACGTTGAATGTTACTCGTCAGTCGCCGTTTGTCCCGTTCGTTCACGATCTTTTTCCGGCCGCAGCGATGTCGAAGCTTTGATGTTTTACCGGATTCCCGATATTCACGCTACACTCGTGAAATGGTCGTACGAAAAAATCCAAATTTTATCGCTACCTCGGAGATGCTATGTCACATCTCTCGTGCGCCGACTATAACACCACGTTCAAACTCACTTAAATCTTGATAACCTGCCATTGAAGCAGCAGTAACCGATCTAGCAACTTTGCCAGACGCTTTTTGTATTATATAGGCGCTGCCGACCGCATCGCGTTACTCTGATTAGTTGCATACCTCTGTTATTTGCATACGCACGCCGATACCAGTTTTTTTTGGCTCTCCAGTGTATTTTCGAGCCTCAGCTTTCTGTTCATTGGGTGCTGCCCCAGAGAGCAGACAGTTTTACGTCAAACCAGGTGGCATGGGATTCAGTGCTTGTTTCCTTGTAGCTTTTTTTATTGGCTTGGAGTTCACCTGGGCGTGGATAATAAAGTGCGCTCCAATTGTAAACATATGTCTGGAGTCTAACTTGTTCTGAAATGAATTCGCGAAATTTTCCTGTCCCTACGGGCCCCAGGTATTTTTCCTCCTCCCCCCCCCCCTCGCCCTCCTTTTATATCCAACAAACCGCTTCTACCCCGCGACTATGAATCAGCGTATATTCTTTTCTCAATAAGTAGTTTCACTTTTATTGTATAGTCTTTAGGCATTTTACAGGATAATTTTCTGCTGTCGCTGTTAAAATATTTTTCTTTTCCATTTTATGCCAAAACGGAACGTTTTGTTAAATAATATATTTAATTTAAGTACTTAATTACGCACAGAACTGGGTATAGCCATTTGTATATTATATACAGCGAGAAACGAATTTTGAGAGTATTATTGCCTGTATTTTGTGAAAACTGCCATAAGGTCATATTTCTCCCAGTCTTGTGCGCTAGCAGCATGGACTTTTATCAGCGGCCTGCTATCAGTACGACCCAATTGGAAGCCTGTAGCCACTTGCACAATTTCACTCCGGCTAAACTCCGAAACACTTCCTTGTGTCTGTTCCCTGAACGGATTGCCTGCTATTATATATTCAAATAATAAATGCAGTAATGAATGTGGACGGACACTGCAAAATCAATGCTGATGGTTAGGACGATCTACTATAAAAATTAAATATTTTTAAAACGTAACAGATTAAACGTTCTGAATCATTCGTAGCACGGCTTTACATTAAATAAAGCCAAATTATTCTGCAAGTTATAAATGTAAGTAATCCTTACACAAACGTGGATTATACAAAGTCTCATCTTAGCGTTAAATCTTGTATTCGTTTGATCCCCTGCCCAAGCATTTTGACTGTAAATCCCTGTAAATATTTTCGACTAGTCATACTTTGGATGCACACATAGATTGGAACGTTCTCAACAGACACGTGTTTATTACGGCCCGAAAATAATTATTCTGGTCACGATACATGCACCAAGGAAAACAACACATATTCGCCTTCGGCTGACGTAACCCATTATTTTATCGGCGGGTAATTCATCATCGTTTGGAAGATCAACAACATACTCCAGGCACGGGGCGACATAATTCTGAGCGCGCTGGGGTTTCACAAACGTGTTAAATGCAAATGCACCTCCCTGGCAATGAAGTGTTCACACGCGGGTGTGCCGTTACAGTTCCGGCATCGCGCCTAGCGCAAGGGGCTGGGTCGACCCGACTTGTTCCGTGTACGAAGCACGCGCGAGCGATACGAAACATAAACCCCCCGCGCGGTTATGTCATCATGTCACGCGTGAGGGGTTGTGGAGGGGGTATCTCACCCCCTCGCACACACACTCAGTGTGGGTGACCCCCTTCTACTCCTGGCGGAACTCTGCATGTGAAACGTAATTTATTACTTCGCCGAAGACCTAAGCGGAGGGACCCTGCGGGCAGAGGGCCTCGGTGTGTGGATGCGTGCGTGTCGATGTGTGTATCGATTATCAGTTTAGCGCACGGGCCCGGGGGGGATGATTTATGATACGGCCGTGTCTGTCTGCCGAGGCACGTGATTGGCCGGGTTATCGCCGTGCCACTATGTTCTCTACGGGGGTCGTTTCCACCACCACCACCACCCCCAACCCCATCATCCTGCGATCTCTCACCTCCCGGTGCATGGAGAGGGGATAGAGGTGCCTGCCACCCTTGACTGGAAGGAGGTAATCGATAGACATCTTCGCTCCGCGGGCTTGTGGGCAGTGTTGTCAACTCGTGGGATTTTTCCCATTTCGTGGGATTTTCGAACTGTAAGATTTCTAAAAGAGAAAATGGAAACTTTAGCACGAGAATGTCTCAAATTAGAGAAAAACGAAGAAACTAAAAGTTTAAGTTAGAATTTTTAAGTTACGTACAAGAAACTTTATTTGAACACATTTTTAAGGCGATATCATGAGAATTAATTAAAAATAATCAGTAGCTACGGCATGTAATTTGTGTTTATGTAGCTAAATATTACCAAAAATTAAACTACGATAAAAGGAAACAGTTCTACAAGAAGAGAAAAACTTCAGCTCCATTAATTTTTTAATCAGGTTGGCGTTTCAAGCCAATTAAACTGACTGTACAAATATCAGACTACAGAAAACTCATATAAAGTTGAACAACTAATACTTGTAGGTAATACAGAACCTGAATAATGTTAAAAATGCTCGTGTGCATCAAACGTGAAAATAATTACGATTGTTTATAAAGGCACGATAAACTGTGAACGCTCTGCTTAGGATCTACTTGTGTGCACATCGAGTACTCTTTCACCATATGTAAAATTAACATTGCCAAGGGCCTTGGTACTTTATTCACGTGCCAGTCAAGTAAAATTGGGAAATGACTATGAAAGAAAAAAATAAAAAAATTTGCTCATTCTTACACTACACTTACATGCATTTAAAAAATAACAAAGCGAAATAAATCGTTTCAGTATTCACGAATGTTTATGTTGTGATATAATATAAAATGCAATATTAAAACTTTTATATTTTTAAGATGGCAATACTGTAAACAAATTATTAGCTATCAAGTTACCGTTGTTGTGTCATGGCGGTATGTGCCTCGTTGAAATTATATTGTTCTTTCTTAAAACTAATAAATGGTTTATTCAAGTGATCCGGAGTATTTCTTTATAAAACCTACAGTTCACTTAACACTTTTAATTCAACGTTAAGAAATGTAATTACTTTCCCTCCGTGTCTTACCAACTTTACCGGGCGCGTGCGAGTCTGTGAGCCCCTTAAAATATGTGCAGGCAAAGCCGGTGACATTTTTTCAAAGTTCGATTTCAAAAGTGTTTAAATAACCGCGTATAACCTTTACGTACTGAGGTTTATCTTGCAATATTACATCCGGAAAATGTACGAAAGACCGCTAAAAAAATGTAACTATCGTTAATTCATTGCTTTTCGGTTTTTTTTTATTTCCGTGGTATTACTTCGTGGGAAATTCGGTAGTGGCGCGGGATAGTTTAAGCCTCGGAATGGGATTTTCAATATGTTCCGGTTGGCAACACTGCGCCGGTGTGGGCAGGACACGCGCGGGCCATCACGCCGACGACGAAGGCTCTGTGTATCCTGACTCAGCGAAGGAGAGCAGTTTGCGGAGGTGGCTTGCGAACGTCGGTGGAGGAGGCTGTTTGCTGTGATAACCCGCTTCCCCCGGAGGACAACAGCGCTATACGCTTGCAAGCGCACGCAGGGCTGTTAACACACGCGGGACGACACCGAAGACTGTTCTCGGCAAGCCGAGCACTTCTGAGACCCCTTCTCAAGATATACTTGAACGAAAATTGTGTATTCTTCCACCTTGCGTGCAACCGAAGGTGTTATGGGCCTGATCGCTTTGTTCCTGCGTCGGTTAAATAACGTCATAAAATTACCACAAAATAAATATTTTATTTTACAAATTTATTTATATTCACACTAAGACGCACTAAAAAAAGTATAAAGAAAAACAAATTTATTATTCAAAAATGTTTGCCTAAAACTTGTAATACGACGTTAAGAAATGGAACTACTTTCTCTCCGTTGTAGCCAACTTTACTGGGTGCATGATATTCTGTGTGTCCGTTAAAATCAATGCAGGTAAGGAGCAGTGACCTTTTTCAGAGGTTGATTTCGATAGTGCTCGGTCAGTCCTGAATAACATGTACACTGCATTTATCACATTGTAAAATTCACACGAGTTCTTTGCGATGACAGCTGTTCCTATTAAGAAAATTTGAATTAAATGTGACATACGTTGCACTAAATCATAAAAAGTAGGTTTGTTTGGCTTTTATTGGACTACGCGTGCGGGATAGGTGACGACGGAATAAAAATAACTTAGAATATCGTTTACAATAGTATTGAACAGCAGATGCAAATTCTTGATGAAAGTCACGAAGGAGAAACAGGAACGAAAAATATGTGGGAAATATATAAACCAAGATTAAAGGGAACGCATTTGATCTTCTGAAAACGGGAGATCTAAATAATATATATAAGCAAAGGTTCAATAAAAAAGTCCAAA
This sequence comes from Clitarchus hookeri, assembly GCA_002778355.1. Lineage (NCBI taxonomy): Eukaryota > Metazoa > Arthropoda > Insecta > Phasmatodea > Phasmatidae > Clitarchus > Clitarchus hookeri. The sequence continues at coordinate 283,229 of NQII01002722.1, read as the reverse complement.
ATTTATGAAACGGTACCAATGGATTAGTTATCCCACAAAATTAATGAGCGTGTAGGTGTATATACAAATAATATCAAAAAATTTAAGCAAGTGATTTGATTACGGAAAGCGAATACAGGAATATGTGTATTATGTGAATTTTACAGAGCAACTTTTTTTCGAGAAATAGTAATATGAAAATAAGGTGATAGAAAACGGAAATTTTTTCCGGCTCCTAGGGGTGGAATTCATTGTTACCCTATTGCTTCAAATTTTGGTTTTATGGCTTTCGGCTAACAGGCAAATCAGGTGCTTAAATCCAAAACTAATAAGTTCTATACAACACAGTAGACACATTAATTCGTTGCCTGAGATTGGATATCGGGATTTCCTGCACCGTATGACAGCACGCAACGATGTACGCCACGCAATTACGATAACCTTCATTCCCTTTTGTACAAACAAGATAATTATTATTTTAACTCTAAGAGGACAGAGCACATTTAATAACAGCCGAGTTAGAATTGAGCTGTCTACAATCACCACGAGATCAGCTGGTCTCTGTATTTTAGTTGACGCCAGCCTATTTGTAAAAACAACCCCATCCACCCTTAAGTAATCAGTATAGTTCAAGAAGCTCGAGAATTGAACTTATTTAATTGGACTGCAGGCTACAATTCACAGTACACTCCAGCCACAGCAATTTGTCTATTGGCTAGTGCCAAAGAGCTAGCGAATCTTTCGTACTAGCTTCTGCAAGACTCTATTACCCCAATTTTCTTATATATTACTGGGTATCAGATACACAATACGCAAAAAAATCTATATTTAATCTTACTAGTAGTACGACAAATTAATAAGTGCTTGAATTATACCTTGCCACGAAGTGATTTCTGCCTATTATGCTCTCTTCTGATTTCACTTTTAAATGTTTTAAATACGAATTGTGATTGATACATTTATTTTACTTATTAAATCAGTTTGAAACATTATTTTTATGTTTTATTATAGCATTATGGTGTAACATCACAACTTCTCTGAAGATCGTAGAGACAATCAGCAATAGGACCTCGCATGATGATTTGTACAAAACTTTGACATTAGCGTGCCACGCCCGTTGCAAAAGACGAATTATGTTGTATATATGTGAATTTTTTCATGTCGTATGTTACTTTCATTTGACGTGGTGCACTCCTCCTTAGGTTACTATGGTGCTGTATAAAAACCCACTGAAGATTTAGAAAATGGAAATATGCTGAAGTATAGAGTTTTATTGTTCTGTCTTTTAAACCATCTCATCCTTATTCAATATCAGCTTTTGCATAAATTCTAAATGCAGTTATTGATGACAAAACTTCAACATTTAGATATTAACAAGATTAGAGGACGAACGAACGGTAAGTAATGAAACATCCCGTTTTATGTTTTTCTGCAAACTTTCTCTCCGCATGTAACAGTTGTCTGTGATCCCTCCACTCAATGGCCAGTAAATAATTATATTTTCATAAGATAATAACCCTATTATAAATTAATTATACTTTATGCGATAGAATTGAAGGAGGAATAAGACATCACTTCTAAGTAATATAAGTTATGAATGGTATAGATTTTAATAATTATTCTGATACACGTTTTAATGAAATTGCTGTAAAATTTGAAAGTGGAAATTTCCCAACAATGATAAAACTCCTATGACAGAACGGCAATTTCCAATGCAACGAGGTACCGTGCTGTCGAAACATACGTTTTTTAAGCAAATTATACTTCGAAATAGTTTTTTTTAGTTATTATCTGTTGTTAATTCATCACATTTTGTCTAAAAAAAAACAAAATTTTGTTCACTTCTCAATAATACAAGTTTTAATACGAGACTGTTATTTGTAATAATACAAATATATATTTTGCAGATTTTACAAAAAAAAAAAAATGTTAGTCAGCAATGGTGGACAAAACACTTGATCCTTTATGTACCCCATATAAAAAATCACACTGGGTAAGATCCGGGCTTCTTGAAGGCCGGTGATGAAGAGCCTGGTCACCAGCTGCTCCTCGACCAATCCAGCGTCGCGGAAACGTCTCGTTCAGGTATCCGCGAACAGGTATGTGCCAATGGCGTGGCGCACCATAAAAGAAACATCAGGCCGTCCCATTCACATTGACGTGTCGAATGCGAGCTCGCTACCCCCTCACCACCTCAAACCGAGCGTTACGGACGCCATCCAAACCGTAACACCGGACATGCTGACAAGAGCGTGGAACGAGTTTGAATATCGCGTATATGTCGTTCGGGCCGCTCATGGTGGTCACATTGAACATTTATGAATGTATGGTAAACAAACTTCACGGTTCTACGGTTCATTTAATTGGTCAATCAATGTTGTAGGTTGTTTGGTTTTGAAATGATATATCTTCAAATTTAGGGTATTCTTTTATGCTCAGTCTGTATAATGTTTAGTACAATGATTATATTGTTTGGAGTATGAATTTCTATTTTTGTTTTACCTTACAGTGGCCTATCAACCCTGCTCTCCCCTAACGATTTTTTTCAAGTATGGTGCCCTATTTATTTAGGCTTAGAGTGATTCATGTGTAGGACACTGCTGTTCGGTGAAATTTGTTCAAAGTGTTCCGAACTAGACTTTTCAGCTAGCTCGTACTTGAAAGTACTTAGGGAGGTAGCTCAATAATAAACTCATGATTCGGTAGACCACAACAGTACAAGATGAGTTTTATTAACATTAAAATTATACAGTTGCTATTTAAAAGACTATTGATCGGGGGAGCTTTACATTGAATTTAAGATGATTCATTATTAAGTTTAATTCACGGCATTTTATTTAAACCTAACTGGAAAGTTATCACCTTGTTGCAGCCGGAGGCTGATTCTGCGATACGGTTAACGCCGGCCGGACACACCCATCTTCCTGGTCTGCTTCGCTGGTCGGCAGGATTTTGTGGTGCTATGTCATAGTGGGCGAGGTTTATTGGTGTGAAGGCTACATGCTTATATGTTCAGTTCACTTCCGACACACTGGTGTTGCTTACATAGGTTTGTGGATTTAGTCGAGGTCTAGTTCTCGGCGCCGACTTGTAATGATGAAAGTTACCGTGGATGTATGCTCGTCGAAAAGTCGGATAGTGCCGACTAGTGTTTCTGTGAATACATACACTCCTTCTTGCGAAGTGTTGAGCAATTTCTCGCGCGGTACTACGGGAGTGCTAGGTGGACTCGTTAGGTCGATAAGATGGCAATGAAGCGATCAATGACTTTACGCTTGTTGCGTATGATGATGGAGAACATGTTGCTGTCGTGGTCGTGGTGATGGCTGCAGAGGTTATGCTGGAAAACGCGCGATGCGTAAAAATTTGGTGGTTCAGGTGTGTGGTTTTGTAGTGTTAGGCGATGACATAGAAATATATTAACGATTATCTCATCGACGTCTGCTAAAATAATTATGGACCGTATCTTCGCATCTGTCCTGGATCGTCTTCGAGCGAAGTGATATTGTATCGATGATTTCATTTTGTGAGACGAGATTACCGCCGGACACTGCCTGCGTAAGATGTGGCATTGTTGATGATAATAGACATGGTTTGGGGTTGTTTTTTTTTTTGTATTAGAGGAGTGACAACAGCGTTGGGCTTGCTGGTCATTAAAAAATTATACGAGCAATTGCCAACTCTGAGTGCAATGGTTATGATCTGAATATGAACACGGTGACCAAGCTTGATCTCTGCTGGATGCTGTGTTAGGTTGGAAGTGGATAGGACTGTTTGCTGGTCAGGAAATGTGAACATTATCAGGTAGAGTGATCAGGGACGATCAGTTTCGTGCTTAGAACTTGAAATTCATGTGTTGCATGCAGCTTGGATTTTAAAGTTTATTTTTTTATATGCATATATCTCGTTGGTAAAATCAAAAATGCCTGAAAGTCTCACGCGAGAAATTAAGGTAATATGTGCGTAAAATAATCGAACAGTATACCAAAGAGTATAAATATAATAATAATTTAAATTTCTTGAATACAAAATTACGTGAAAAAATTTGTAAGAAGAATTAAAGGTACGGCCGTTGGGATAACGTATAAAATTATCAAAAGAAGAAAAATTGGAAGAAAGAAAGAGAGTTACTCTCATTATCATTGCCTTAGATTAAAAATAAAAAATATAAATCAAATTGGTAAAATTGTTACTGAAAAGGAGGATTTTGTTCTAAAATTGCTACTATTCTTAGCAACTTCAGGTTTGTTAGCAAGAGGATCAAATTATATTTATAATACTGTCGAAGAAAAAGAGGTAAATAAAAAGAAGAAATTAAATGTAGGACGTGATTCTTCTTTGTTTAATAAACCTGATAAAAAATTGAAAAAAAAAGAACAACAAAAAATTTAAAACTTTCAGTACATATTATAATTGTTGTTAAATTGAAATATTTTTAATTTTAAGAATGTTTATAAACTTTATTAATTATCTTATAAATTTGTAAAAGCTATACGAATACTGTAAATTTAGATAATACTTTAAATCGTGAAAAACAGTGGAATTACTATGGGAAAAATTACATGTCAAATAGATACATACTTAAAGAACAAGGGGGCCGCGGTGGCTGAGCGGTTAGCCTGCTCGCCTCCCAACAAGGCGAACCAGATTCAATCCCCAGCCGGGACACTCCCGGATTTTTGCAAGTGGGAATCGTGCCGGACGATGCCACTGGTCAGCGGGTTTTCTCGGGGATCTCCCGTTTCCCCCGCTCCCACATTCCGACGGTGCTCCACACTCACCTCAATCGCCCTCATCGGCTCTCAAGACTACGCTGTTAAGAGCCGCCCAATCTCTTCACTCACTTAAAGAACAATTATAAATTGTTTGCAATAATAATTATAATTTGAAGTTTCAAGATAACAGAATATAAAGTGTTGATTACCGATATGTTATTTGTGGTCACTTGTGATTTATATTTTTTTATTAATTTTTCTAATATAATGCCTTTGTTATTTAATGACATGTTGGTCAGGGAACCCATTAATAAATTGCCGCCACAAATACTTTTGTATTCTAATAAATAAAAAATCACTTTCCTCATTTAATTTTAATGAGTATTTGAAAAAAATCTGAATATTTCGAGAAAAAAAAATGCAACAAAATATCATTAAAAAAAAGAAAATTATTTTCGTCGTAATTAGTTACAGATTGAAAAATTTACACAATATATGAGAAATATATTTACTAATAAATTTAACCTGGTTGGTACTTGCTCTTTTATATCAGTTCGTTTGTTTCCACCTAATAAAGCGTGTGGCAATTTTCTCAGGCGTAGTAAATGGGCAGCGGAATGAACCAAAGCTTGAACGCTTTTGAAGCAGTGCGCAAACCGGGCCATTAACTTTAGTGACTACGGCTACGGCATTTGATAATGCCCCGTCTTCGGCTATATCCTTATGTCCACCGCTACTCCTCCGCACCCCCGCACCACCCACCACTCCCTCCTCTGAAGACATTTAAACGGGTTTATGACTTCCGCAGTGTCCACTGGAGAAAGGCATCCTATCATTCAAGGACGCTTTTATGGGACGGGACCCCTTAAACCAGTATATGCCATGAACGTGTGCGTTATGGTATAGACTGTTTACAGTAAAATGACAACTTTTGAAGGCCTTGCTGAAGAGACCTAGTTCTATGTTATTTGTGTATTCTTCCACCACAAGTAAAATTAATATCTTTCTTAACGCGTCGATCAAATGAAAGTGTGACATTATTTTATTTATTAATTTTTTTTTTCCTACTTTCTACATTTACATGCAATGAAAAATTAAATTGAAATAATTTTTTTTGGCATTTACAGATGTTTACGTTAAACTTTTAATTCGAATTTGAGACATGGAAATATGTATTTTACCTACGTCGTTACCAACTGCACTCTGTGCATCCCAGTCAGTGTGACCATTAAAACACAATTCTGATACAGACAGCGATATGTTCGCCTACTTTGCAAAGGAAAGACAGGCTTGTGAGATCACTTTCCTGTCTGTGTCTGTGTGTGTGTGTGTGTCCACCAGTAAAAACTTTTGAAGCCATAAACCGACATTTACCAAACTCGATTTATATATATAGCACTTGGTGACGACATCCAAATTTTTCAGTTTGCAATCTAGCCGGGTGCTTATTTTCAAAATGGTGGCAATTTTTAAATTAAGGGTGCTGTGTTATATCTTGGAAACCATTTATTGATTTAAAACAAATTTGGTGCATTGGCAGTGCATCACATAAGCATTGAATTTAGAGATAGGTATCGTTGTTAATCCACCATTTTGGAAGATAGCACTATATGAAAAAATAAATGTTACGATTTTATCTCAGGAAATACTAAAGCGATTACTACTAAATTTGGTTTAAAATAATACTATTAAAGGATATGTAAATATTTGTGAATAAAATGGTTAATGCTCCTATTATAAAAATGGTAGGCGTATAAAAATGTTAAGTTAATTTACTATTTCTGCCATTCTATTTAACCAATTTCTACCAAACTTTGTATGCTGAAAGTGTATATTGCATATATATATATATATATATATATATATATATATATGGTAATGCACAGTGTACTTTGTACCCCATTTTGTAAGATAGCGCTACATGAAAAAATATTATATAATGTATCTGGGAAAAAAATTAACCGATAACTACTTAATTTCGCTGTCAAGCAGTACTATGGTAGGCCATGTAAGCTCTCATGGTTAAGTGTGTAAAAACACTTTTTTTTCAAAATGAAGGCCACATACATAATTTAGTTTATTATGCTATATCTATGAAACAATGGAACCAATTTCAGCGTAACTTTATATGATGGCAGTGCTTATTTCTTAACATTCAAATATGCCAACACAGCCACTTTTGTCCGCTATTTTCAAAGATAATGCAACATAAATAAAATAGGTTTTGTCAAATCTTGGGAAACAACCAACCAATTAGTGCTTCAAGGTTGCCAACCCAAAACTCACATTAGTTTTGGTTCGCCATTATTGTGAACATGGCAAAAGGTAATGATGTGACATAACTTTATCTTCTGTCTCTTTAGAAATGCCATGGGATTTGTAAGGCATTCTCCATTATATGGCTCCCTTTTTGCCCGTGTTTTTTTTTATCGAGTGTCACTTTTTTTCCCCCGGGTACGCAGCACATCGCACGCGCTGATACATCGGAAGCGGCGGGACAAAATATGTCCTCGATCCTTTCTGTTCATGCTGCGTGCAGCAGAGTTTCAAGCAGTAACATTCACATATCCAAGGGTTCTTCTTCAGTTGGTTTCCAGATATAGCAGTTTGAAAAATGTAATTTTTTTGTATGGTCTTGTTTTGCATGTCTCCAAAGTATTTTTTGTAGTGATTATTATCACTTTCAAGTCGTCTTCTCGTCTTCTCCTTTCCACTTTACCCCCATCAGTCAAATATAACTATTACGTTTCAGGCGTAGCAATGAACAAATATTTAATTTAGGTTTGTAGTAGCATCGGCGTTACTCTTAGTGGTGTACCGAGAACAATAAAAAGTATTTGTGATTCATATTACCGGGAGCAGCTGTTGGAAACTGTACAGAATGAAGACTTAATAAAGGTTGGTACCTCCCACACGTGAGGAACTTTTTAACTGTAGCCTGTTCAGTGTAAACTGAGTACTTTTGAAAGCCCAGCCCTTCACGGTTACTTCACACTTTTCTGAAGCCCTGCTAAATCTCTACTTTTAGTTACCGAAAACTACAGACCTGAAGAATTCGCTGATTCATTTTAGGACAAGCTAGAGTTCAAAATACATGCGTTTATATTACTTAATCCATTGTCCAACGCCGTATTTGACACTTCGTGGAGAATGCTGGTCCAATCATCGCCTTTCACTGTGACAGCAAGCAACCAATGTGCAGTTGATGTCGGCATATTTGTACATAATACTGTAGAGTCTAGCCTGCATGTCATTGAACTCGCGATTTTTTCCGGTCTCTACTGATTACTTATCCTTCCCCTACATCTGCCATGTGACTTGTATGTTTTAACTGACAAATGCTTTGTTTTCTGTTTGCTGTTTAAAGATATTTGTCATACTTAATAAACCCATTTCGTACGAATGTTCACAATTTAGGCAATAATCATATCAAGGTTAGCTTTAGGACTTTTTAACAATGTCTGTATTGACGATAGTTCTTACAGTTTTTATTTTCCATTGTTTTGTTATACACAACATCACACGTAATAAACGTTGCTATTTCGCAGCGGATGTGCTTAACCCTGTTACAACTGCGGGGGAAAGAATTGTGGTATTTAAACTCATTTTATTGATATGTGTGTCGGGTTATTTCGTAAAAAAGAACGGCCTCAGTTGAAATAAATATAAAACGCAGGAAAAAACCAGTCCAACGAAAAGACACAGTAAATTCAAGCACGCAACTCGTATCGCTTATTTTTTTGTACGTAGCAGGTACAAACTTAAAATATAGCGTTGAACAGGCAAATAAATAGGACTACCACAGCCCTAGTTCCGCTCATATTTCTATGCATCGGTCCTTACCGTTTTCTAGGTTTATTTCATTATTTATTTTAATTTATCTTACTGGACTTCGTATTTTGTTGGGGATGTGGCAAACATTCAAATCACAGAAACGTAAGCACGTTACACAGCTGTGTTTCAAACACCTTGGGCAAAGTTACAACGTTCTGATAAATAAAAAAAAAATTGTTTTCAAAAATTAATTTCAAAATAATAATATTTTATTATTAAAACGTATAAATTTCGCACGTACNTTGTATTTTGTTGGGGATGTGGCAAACATTCAAATCACAGAAACGTAAGCACGTTACACAGCTGTGTTTCAAACACCTTGGGCAAAGTTACAACGTTCTGATAAATAAAAAAAAATTGTTTTCAAAAATTAATTTCAAAATAATAATATTTTATTATTAAAACGTATAAATTTCGCACGTACAATATTTGCAATCACACACGCGCACACACACACACACATATACACACTGGCTCAATGTAACGTAATGGCAAAAATACTCTTTTCACACACAGCAGTCACGACGCACGCCAGAGTATATTTATTTCTGTCGTGGAAAAATAACAGATTTATCACAACATCGTAACTTGCCTAGATAGGTGATAAAAAAAACACAACGTGTACAAACTTGATGTGGTAATTATAAGTATTTTTCACAAGAAGAGAAATTAACCCTTCGTTCAGCAACACGCCATGTCTTGTCGCCAGTCGCCACATCTGCCAACTTCGGATTTGTAACCGTCCCGCCATCACATATAAATAGCAAATAATAATTATTCAAACAACAAAATCTTGTTTAAGTTGTAAATTAAAGTAATGAGAAATATTATTCTTGTCGTAATACGTATGAAGTATGCTTAAACTGAAAACATATATAGTTTTTTTGCTACTACTAGCGTTGCAAAACTTCCCGAGAGAGAGAAAGAGAGAGAGAGAAGGAGAGAGAGAGCGACAAACTCCAGCACTCCTTCTATTCAAATTTTTTCCTCGGACGAAAAAAAAAATACCATGTCACTAGAGTCTATGCACCGTAATCAGCGCTGATATATCTAAATGAAGCAATGAAATATGTTTCCTTCAGTACTACCTAAAAATTTAGATATATTTATAGGCCACATTTAATTTGCAAATAGCTTGCCAAAAAACTATGTTAAAACAATATTTTAACTATGTCTTACCAGTCGTTGGCAACACATCGCTGCTCTTGCTGTTTTTAATTCTTATTTTATAATAAATAAATATTACAAGTTGTAGGAGATAAAAAGATAAAGTTTCATTTATTCAGTAATACAAAAGTTAACCATAGTTTTATATATTTGTAGTATGCAAGTTATTTAAAAACATGTTGACGTGTTACTTGAAGGCCAATTTTTCAAAGGCTCGTTTCAAAACATCCGAAGAGACACAGAATGGACTATATTTGTATACACATAGTGTATTCTTCCAGTCGAATGTAAAATTAACATAATTTATTCATACGTCGGTCAAGTAAAACTATAAAACTATTAGATAAGTAAATATTTTACAATTTTCTGATTCTTACTCTTAAGTGCATTAAAAAAACAGACTGCAAAATAAATAATTTCGGTATTTACTTTTAATTCAACGTTGAGTAAAGGAACTACATTCGCTCCGTTGCACGTCGTTACCAACTTTACTGGACGCGTACCACTCAATGTTCCCGTTGAAATAGATGCGGGTGCGAGCAGTAACATTTTTCAAAGTTTGAACTCAAAAATGCTGGGTTAACCGTGAACATGCTCTAGGTGATGTTTGCTGCTGCGTGCAGTGCAGACCATTGAAGTCGCTTTCTCTGCAGTATTGTATATTGGACACTGTGACAGATAGGTTTAATATGTCAGCTTGTTAATACCTATACAATATGATTCTAAAATCATGGGACAAACATTGAGGGGTGGTAGAGCTCACTAAAACAAGCTATTATTGTAAAGGAATATACGGGTGGAAGTGACACGTTGAGGCACAAACACAAAAACATAACACATTAACGGCCACCACGATCGCCAGATTTATCGAGTCTTAATTTGTTCCTATAGAGGCATTTCAATGCCCTCATTTACGAGAACTCAGTTGATTCCATTGAAGACCTCGTCGCTCGACTATCCTGTGCAGCTGCACTCGTGCGTGAAATACCCGGCGTATATGAATATGTTCGCCAATCACTCCACCGAAGCTACCAAGCTTGCATTGCTGTCGGTGGTAGCAATTTTGAGCAATTATTATAAAAATTGCTGTAAAAAGGCATTTAGCGGTGACGTAAATAAACACTGTGTTGTATTTCATGTGTTATTTTTGTGTTTGTGCCTCAACACATCACTTCCGCTCATATATACCTATAAAATAATTGTTTGTTTTAGTGAGCTCTACCACCCCTCAATGTTTGTCCCATGATTTTAGAATCATCCTCTATATTTGGTTCGCACTTCTTTTTTTTTTTTTTTTTTTTTT
>NQII01002722.1:236527-272205 GCA_002778355.1 Clitarchus hookeri | reverse complement strand
GGGGGGGGGGGTATAAACTGTTCCTGTAGCTGATCATTGTGTTATCAATCTCGTGAATTTCCACTCATTGGCTCTTTCGAGCCACGTAACTTTGACTTGTGGTATTGTCTTATAGCTTAGCGTGTAAACCCCATAATTTTGTATTTGATTGAAGACTGGGTTTTATTTTACTGCCATTCCCTATAATCTAATATAATTGTTTTAACTATACTTTTCTAAGCCATTGCATAGCGACTCTACATTATATTGCCTTTATCCATCCCTCCGTTAGACAGCGGTTTGGGGTAAAGAGGGGAACGCGTGAACTCCTTTTCGATCACCCTCCCACGCATAAACCATCTTTCAGTCTGGATTCTCGTCACTTAGTTATCGTATTCTATGTTCCGTTGCCAAGTCTGTACATTTCCAGTCGCGTTTACCACGGTCCCTTCTCTAAGTCATTGTTCCTCCATTGTCCATATCCCATGTTCGTTGCCAGATCTGCATCATGTCTTCTAGCTTCTTCATAATAAATTGGGGGGGTGGGGGCAAAGCCACCCAACTCGTCAGTTTCCTTCTGACGAATCCTGTCACAGTTCAACGTATTTGCACTGGGAGTACCCAGTATTGTTCAAACTACTGGAAAACGTCGCATCCCACAGCGGCGAACCCATAGTTTGATTCCCTGTGGGGCCAAACCCAGATTTCCACAGGTGTGAAACGTAACGGATGTTTCCGCTCGCCCCCACAAGGGGCTTCCTCGTGGTGGTCCCGTTCCTCACACTTCTACACTTCGTCGCTGATCGATGTTCACCTCNCAGTTGTTAAACGCCTCTCAGATCTATCTCACCAGCTACAAAGGCCTGCAGTATAGGCCTATCACACCACTACGTGTTCCTGTTAAAATTGTTATGGCCTCGCTGGCCAGTATCCGAAAGTCGAACGAGGAGCACTGTAAAATTATTACGAACGTAAACATTTTTAACAGTACGCAATTCTTACCGTCATCCATGGATTGGCGAAGAAATTGGCTTCAGCAGCCATGGATGTTGGACGTAGAAGTTTATTCTTCACTATCTACCAGCGATACTTCAAGTCAGCGATCTTCGACGTGCAGCCGGCGGCCGTCTTGCGGCCAGCCGAGTGAGTAATTTCTGCGGCCCGTGGGTAGGTTTCCGACGAACACTATTCCTGCGCAGAACCTCCACAACACGAACCTCCTCCATGTCGGCGGAGGACTATTACCATAAGCAAACAAAACCAAGGTATTATTTTATTGTAAATGTCGACCTAGTAAGACTGCAGTGTCTTCGCCTCACTACAATATACACAAGCAAAAACCTAAGCGCTCTGTATCTTTTCGAATGTCAGAAATTTATTTAAAAAATCTATAAAAATATTGGTTGATAGGTCAAAAAAAAATATAAAATTAAAAAAAGCGTTTTATTTATTATTTATTTTATATTATTAATTTTTACTTTATTGATTGACTTCAAAATTGACAGTTGCAAATACATAATAGATATGTAAGTCGTTATTGGATTGTAGTGATTTGCAAAGTATACGATCAATAATGTGGCTTGCAACACTTTAGCTAGGAAACAGTTGGCCATTTAAGCAGAGAAATGTTTGAAGACCACTGCTTTAAGTATTCCAGTAGGCGTTTATAAATGAGGAATATTTTCAAGGTTTGGTTTTAAGGGGCCCACCTGCTTGCATAGTTTTTCTCCTTTTTTCGGCAGAGAAGGGTGGGAGCTCTAAGGGTCACAGTGGCACGCGCTACAAAAGCGGCATCGCCACTACGCGCAGGGGCTCTGAACCGGCGAGCGGTGTTCTCGTAGTGCTGCGTGTACCTATGGGACTTTCAAGGAGACCCTATCATTTCATTGACGAAAAATCTGTAGCGAAGTTCAACACAGCCCCTGTCGTAGATTTACTCGTGTCCGGCTAGTATGTTCAACGTTAAGGCAGTCTGAGAAAAACAGTTTGTAAGTATATTGAAGGGTTCCAATATAAAATTTATATCATACGAGGTAACTTCAGAGTGCAATTCCGTCGTCGTCTGAGGTATGAAGTATTATCGCGGACAAACATACTGGGGGCACGTGTAACAGTTTTGTCAAAAAAAACCATGTTTCCAAAAACTCTGCAACACAGTTTAGCACCCGTCAGGCGGATCCATTAAGAGTGTTTAGTCGATAGTGAACCATCTACAGCGAATTTTTTTTAACGTCTATTGGAAATCACCAAATGCAGCAAGCTCACCAGGTAGGCGAGCACGTTTACGCCAGTCACGGAGTACACACACACACGCGCACTCACACACGATAACACACGCACGGAGCTAGAAATGCCAAACGCGTCACTCGCCTGCAGTACCTCTCGGCACTCTCAGGGAGTTAAATNCGAATCGGAAATGCATTTAGCTAGCGGGGAGCCTGGATGTGTAATTCCTTTTCTCCCTGCGCCATTAGCGACTGCAGATAATTTATCGAGTTTATGCGCCGGCCGGGATTTTATAGACGGGCAGAGAAACGTCAGCTAGCTCCCCAGAATGCGTAGTCCCCCTCCCCCCTCCGCCACCGCTCCTTCTTTTTTTTTTTTTTTTTAGCCAGGCACTCGACAGGACCTGATAATCCGCTCAAACTGACCCGGCNAGAGAAACGTCAGCTAGCTCCCCAGAATGCGTAGTCCCCCTCCCCCCTCCGCCACCGCTCCTTCTTTTTTTTTTTTTTTTTTAGCCAGGCACTCGACAGGACCTGATAATCCGCTCAAACTGACCCGGCGTGTCGGTAGCCTGCGATTGAGAATTCCGGGGCAGATTACGAGCAAGCGTGCAAAAGTTTTCGTGCACTTTTTTTGTTAACTCGAAGTAATGTTGCGTTAGTTAATGACTCCACATTCAATACAAAAGATGCACGTATATATACATATACATATATATAGATATATTCACCTGTATAATTACGTACCTTATCACCGTCGCTGGGCTCTGTATCTCAGCATTCTATCTGTTTATGTACAACGCGCCCACGTAAATTTCGCCAAAGGACAATTTGCAATTTTTTTTTTTAATTGGTATTGCTGGTTTACCGCTCAATAAAATTTTTGAAAATTAGGTGTTGACTAAAATACTTCTTGGAATTGTATACATTATTTCATGAACATTGACTGGTGGTGTATGATAATTTTGGCTGCTAGTTTTAAGAATTAATTATCTTTATTGACGTTTTTTGATATGCTAAGGTTTAAACTTGTAGCCACGGAAATTTTCATTTTCCGGTTTTGAGAATATTCGTGTAGGTACTGATTTAAAGTAATATATTTACGTCCCTAAAAATTCACAACTTCACATGTTTGACGATATTAGCTAGTTAATTTGTCCCACGATAACGTTAACTTTAACACACTGTGAAGGAATAAAATTTACTACGCGNAACGTTAACTTTAACATACTGCGAAGGAATAAAATTTACTACGCAAAGTTTCCGAAAGTGTTCGTTTAACAGAGAACAAAGGAAAATAAAATAAAATATTACTTTATGTAAAACATTTTATAAGGCACACACTGAAAGAAAAAAATGTGACAATTTACGTTTTTGTGATGCGCACTTAATTCTTAAGACAGTGACCACGTAGTTGTTTAAACGTGATTAAAGAATATGTCTTTAATTTTTGTAACAAGAAACGAACATAATATGTGATCTTTGAATGAATAGTGTGATGGGGGTGAATGACTAGATGGAAATTTTTGGGCATTTGCCATTGCGATAAAGATGTCTGTCATGGAAAAACCAAACTGAACACGAAAAAATACTTAAATAAGACAAGTATTCTATGGACGAGAAAATAAACATATGTATACAAGACTGTAAAATTTCAAGAGGGGATAGAGTCAAAAACAGGGCAGTAACTATTTACGATATATATATATATATATATATATATATATATATATATATTTATTTATTTTCTCGTAAATATGTAATTTGTTCTATTGAAGTATTTTTTCGTGTCCAGCCTTTTGTTCCATGAATCGCAATGGCGAATGTCAAAAAATCTCTATCTAAAATATAATATGTTTGTTTACCAAAACATATCTAGAAGGATGAATTTTCCGCAAAATAACCTGTAGCTAACATGACTCTACAATACGTTTACCAGTGTGTTAGAATTGTTACAATTATTATTGAAACTTAGTGGGTCAGGAAACTTTCTTATACTTATAAAAACTTTCAGATTGTAAAAAAAATGTATGTTGGTGTGTGCGTCCGCAAGTCTGCGTGAGTAGATTTATTGTATTAAACAAGTCTTGCTTGACTGATTTCGAACGATATATACCATTTCATACATTTATACGNTGAGTAGATTTATTGTATTAAACAAGTCTTGCTTGACTGATTTCGAACGATATATACCATTTCATACATTTATACGCATATTTTCGAACTTATTATTTCAAATTATATCTTCTGTTTTTAAGTTAAGTGAGTGCCGGATTGATGCGTTTTCTTCGGTATCTCTAAACTCTGACATTATAATAGTTCACGATAAAATAATCACACCATTACCAGTTTCAAAATATAAACACTCAACGTCGTAGACTGGGAGGGGTTTCGGTGGTTTTCGAGTATTCGATTTACAGTATTTTGAAATTCACTGTAGGAAGGAACAGATGTGAATTACTTATATAGTAATAAAACAACGCCNTTCGATTTACAGTATTTTGAAATTCACTGTAGGAAGGAACAGATGTGAATTACTTATATAGTAATAAAACAACGCCAGGTATAGCATCAGCTCTAAAAATAGCATTTACCAAAAACGAATGTCATAAAAAACATCTTTCTTATATCTAATTTGAGCATTCGAAGATGCGTAAAGCTTTACTTACTTAATGGAGCATGACCAAAATTCTCATCCAAATAACGCATGACCCCGTTCGTTTGAGGTATTCTTCCTGATGATTTAATTTCTCTGCGACTTTTGAAATACCAAAATTTTAAATAGGAAGTAAAATTCAGTTTTGACATAAAGTGCGCCTATTTGCTTCATGTTTTATAATAACTAATTAACTAATTTTGTTAATAGCCTTTATAACAGTTGATTTAAGTTAAACTAGTAAATGAATTTCATCTCCGAAAGTTGAACCTGAAATTTGAAAATAATCCTTGATCACTTTGACTTCGTTTCACCATAGACTTTTGGTGTAGAATCTGTTACCAAGAGGATTAATCACACACACGCGCAATTTTCACTGTGAGTTTTTCTACGGTATTATCTCGTTTGTGAAAGGAAAGAGGAAGAGGTCCAGTGATGATATTAAAAAAAGAAAACGAGTAATTCGGCTTAAAAGTCAGCTGTCCTGAAATGATTTTAGGCCAACTAATGACGCGCGGCTCCACTCTTGCAATCCCTGTTTACGCACATGGCAAGAATGATAAAGGGGTGTATCCATCCGATAGACACGAATCTGCTAACTGAAGAGGTAAAATCTAATCTGCCACACGCCACGAAGAGAAACGATAAAAGAGAGAGCTCCGTTCGCTTGGANTAACTGAAGAGGTAAAATCTAATCTGCCACACGCCACGAAGAGAAACGATAAAAGAGAGAGCTCCGTTCGCTTGGATACACCTCATTTAAATCCTCGACGTAGTTAAATTACAAAATTTTATCTCAGCGCATTTGGGAATGATTTGATGATTTTTTTTTATATTAAGTAAAGGGCTTGTAACTATATTTTAAGAGCGTGCTATTGAAAGAGCGCTCAAGTAATTCAAGGGGATGTGGAATAAGAGATACATTTAAATAAAATATAAATATAATNTGCTATTGAAAGAGCGCTCAAGTAATTCAAGGGGATGTGGAATAAGAGATACATTTAAATAAAATATAAATATAATCAGGTATCAGTCAACTATTACAGTCAGTAATATTTATTTATGCCAGGGAGTTTATAATTTATGTTTTGGTTGCCTGGAAACTACTAACACCACACTCACCAGACCCATTTCAATCGATAGAGCACCCCTTGTAACAATAGGAATATACTGTCTTTATTGGTCTGTCTGGCGAAATTAATACGGGAGAAAAGCAAAACAAAATTATCCTACCTGACAAGTATTGTGCCACGACAATCCCACCTTTGTTCGAAGCTGGAGGCTGGTTTGGTTATGGTGGTCGGCATGTCATTGCCCTTGGCTCTTCCTAAGTCCGGCGTTAATGTAGAGGAAAGGCCGTGTACAAGTTGTTCCGTCGGCCTGTACTGTCTCTGGGCGTCGCGTTATCGTGCTCTGGTTCCCAGTGCGGAGGAGGCTCCTTCACACAGCTCAATATATATCACGCGGGTCAACTAACAGCCAGGGTGTTGGCTCAACTCATACGCGTTTACTACACACCCTGTGCGGCGAGAGAGAGGAGCTGCTTAGCATGCCAGAGCTGGTCCCTTTCTCCCCCGTCCATTGCCCGAAGGCTGAGGCGGGCAATGGCCCAAGAGAGCGCCACCTGATGGACACCGAGCAAGTGCAAAACATGTCGCAGAAATACGCGTTTCTCTCGAAATTTACTGCGGTGACCCTATCATTTTACTTGTGCAAATGCTGTACAAAACTTCAACGCAGGCCCCTATACAAATTTCACGCCACTTTTCTAAGTGCATTTTATGATATAATAGCTTGAAAATGTCTTTTTTTAGCGATTTCTAAGACCTTCAAAATCATGTTTCCTTGGGGTACGGTGCATTGAATAAGGTTTGCAGGCCTAGACTGAAACGTGATTTCATTTGTTACGAAAACAGATTGCGAACACGTGCAGCAGTTTCTGAGAAAAACGTGTATTTCAGACACACTGCAACGCCGTTCACTCATTAGGTAGGCGGGCGCCTTAAGCAGTAGCGTCCCAGTAGGATATGCCTCCTGCAGACCTGATCACCCTTTTATGCAAGGCGGCGCGTTCATGCAGGCAGCTGAACTGAGGTCTCCCCGTGCGATCGTAACATTACGTAGAAACACGTCCCGCGGGTGTTGTTTGACGCATCGTCAACACCGTCACAGTCTTGTGGTGTTTATACTGGAGTATTTAGTCGCTTGCGTGTAGGCAGTCGAGTTTTGTTGCCGACGGCCATGCCGCGCTGTGAAATCTGGTGGTTTTCTGATCGCCGTGGTTGAACATCATCTGGTGTGGCCATTTCTTGGCTGAGCGATTATCGCGTAGCCGTTGGCGTATGCATATAAACTCAGGCACACCCTCCCTGCAAGTAGAATGTCAATACAAAAAGTATACGGTCATTTAATGTACATGTAAGTAGTGTAAGTTGAGGTTATTTCGACCAGGTACTCCGCTCAAGCTCTGCTTCATACTCACAGGCAACTCAGTACCATTATTTTTTTTTTTTTTAGTCGAACTGTCTTCTGCCAAACGGGGCATTGTTTTGGCATGCTGGAAACATTTGAGTCTGCTCCCGTACGAATTAAGCGCTCGGAACGCAAGCAGAGAGGTTTAAACTGTCTCGCATATGAACGCCTGCAGGAAATCTTAACTGTAGTGTGTTTCCCGGGCAGCTCACACGGCTACAAATGAAAAAACCAATCTGTCAGAGTAGAACAAAAATTCACTAAACATCGTGTTACTAATACCAGAGTAGTTTTATTCATCGAGGATGTTAAGCATTTATTTTTGCTTCATCTAGATACATTTATAAATTGTTGAATGTAGGTGCGGTAACAGGATTGGACTAATTTATATATACAGGACGATTCGCAACACCCGTATCACCCATTTTTTCTCGGAAACAACACGACACCGGGTGTTCCCGAAACAAATTTGATAACTATGCCCTACATGAAGGATTGATTGGTAGTAATCGCATTCACCCGAACATACCGTAGGTAAGGGTATAGGGGATGAGCTTTGAAATGGAAAATGGGAATGTGGGTCGTATAAGGTATCGTTGGATAGATCGTCAGAAAGAAAACAACATTTACTAAGACAATTTGTTTTGACGTGCATACTTTACACACAATAAATTAAATCATCTAAGCATATAGTTTTGGGACGTGCGTAGTTTACGCACTATTAAAATTTATTGCAAACGTGGTTTTCGTAATACAATCAAAAGGAAATCAAACGAAACATATTGTTTTTCTGGCGTGCACGCCTAGTGTACGTACAATCAAAAGGACGTCGGGTGTACTGTAAATACCGGTATGGTGTGAGAGAACTACCGTGAACNTACGTACAATCAAAAGGACGTCGGGTGTACTGTAAATACCGGTATGGTGTGAGAGAACTACCGTGAACTGGGAACTAGTATCACTCATTCACACACGGCACTCTTCATAAGTGTTCTAAATGTCAACCATCCTGTATCAGACACGACTCTGCTCTCCGTCTTACATTAGCGGATGCTCGGCGGACCTCAGCAATGACGAGAGATCCACACGCTGCTCTGATTCTGTATCTCATGTCTTCCCTCGTTGTTGGAAGCACGCCGTAAAAGATGTCTTTCATTCTCCTCCACAAAAATAACTCATTTGGGGATAAGTCTGGAGAACGTGGTGGCCCCATTCGTCCGATCCACCGTCTGGGGAATAACATGTCAGCAACTAGTCGATCTCTGCGTGAAAAGTGAGCAGGACATCCAACCTGTTGAAGCCACAGTGTAAATCTCAGAGCGAGAGGGAAATCTTCGATCAGCTGATACAAAATTTTCTCTATGGAGTCTGAATACGCTGCACCATTCAAATTAAAAAAAAAAAATCTCCAAAAATATTGAAAAATGAGGCAAGCGGATTCGAAGTTTCTCGAAGCAAGAGCAGAAAAGTCCTCAGGCGAACGAAAAGATTCGAGGCTCTTAGCTGAATGAGCCACTTAATCCTCAGATCAGAAAAAAGAATATTCGAGGCTCTGACCCAGGCCCAGCAGAACGGGAAGGATCAGAGTGCCTGACCTTCTCATCCTCCCCTCATCCTGCACCTACCACACACCCTCTTACTCCATTGCTCACCCTCACCATACACCTCTTCAGCCTCACCTCACCCCATCCCTACCAACACCCCCAGGCAACTATTATAAAAATATCGCAAAAAACATCTAAAATAAAAATCTTAAAAAACGATGAACATATAAAGTTACACTACCCTGCACATCGCTCATCCCACTACCCTAACCGCACTTCCTCTCCTCACCCACCCATTGGCTATTATTATAAAATCAAGAAAAATCGAAAAAAAATTGTATATATCGAGGAACATATAACGTTAACCTTACACTCGCTCCACAACCCTAACCAACCACCCACTCCCTCACCAAAATCTACACAGTCACAAAAATTCAAGAATGATCGCAAAAAATTTTAACAATTTATTCCAAAAATCGAAGAACATATAATGTTAACCTCACACTCAACCCGCCACCCTATTCCCACGCCCTCACCAACCACCTCACACAGAAAATTCGCAAAAAAATTATAAAAACCGAGGAAAACATAATGTTACTCCACCCTCGCTCCTACTTAACCCCGTCACTCTAACAATCAAACCTTAACCCTACCTTTCCACCTTCCAATAATAAAAAATCGACCAAATCGTAAAAAAAAATTTATACTAAAAATTAAGGACAATCTTACATTAATGACCCCCGACCGCAATGTTGGTTGTTGAGTAATCTTGAAATAATCTTGAAATATAAAAATTGAGAAAAATTAAAAAAAACGAAAGAAAGTAATACATGTATAGGAACATATTATATCACTAATTCCAACATCCATGCTGGATGCTGGTGACATTGACCTTGACCCCAATGATCTTGATCCCAAAAAATTCCAAATAATCCTAAATAAAAAAATTAAGTAATTTTAAAATGTATAACAACTATTTTTTTTAACATTAAAAAGGTTATTTTTCTGGAGATTTTCCCAACACCACGTCCAAAATACGACTGAAAACCCTCCAATCATCACATTGTCTTAATATTCTCCTCCCCCTCCTCCCTCATTCCGTCGTATGCAGATACCTACATATCATTATAAAATATATTTATTTAATATGCTTGTATGTATATATACGTAGAAATATTAAATACTTCTAAATTAAACAATATTTGTATATCATATTTCTATGTTTATACATATACAGGAAGCAGCAGAAATAACTCCCGAATTTGCCACCGCCATGGGCTCGGCGCTAGTGGTGGTGGGCGACCCGAGGTTGTGTCATAGTGCAGCACCACTGCTGCCATTTCAGTCGCCACCATGGCATGGAGCGGTGAACACCGTGCGTTCATCCTTGAAACCTATTTTAAAAATGGCGATTCTGCAACCACAAAGCAGCGATTATTTCGTATTCGCTTCGGAATAGGTCGGCACGGTGCAGTCCCTGATACGAAACCCGTTCTATTGTGGGTTAAAATTTTTAGAGTCACAGGTTCGGCTTTAAAAAATGCACCGCCAGGTAGACCTCGCAGCGCTCGAACTCCACAGAACGTTCAATTACTCCAACAAGCAGTTACCAAATCTCCAAGACGTCCAGCCCGTAGGCACGCTGCCAGCTTGGGAATATCTGATCGTAGTGTGAGAAGAATTTTACACCAAGACCTCCACTTTCATCCGTACAAAATCATGGTTGTGCAGGAACTTAGTGAACGTGATTGGGCCAACCGTATTGCATATTGTCAGGCTATCCTGGAAAACGTTCCAACAGACGCAGTTGTGCTCTCAAGTGACGAAGCACATTTTAATTTATCAGGATTCATCAAAAAACAGAATTTTCGAAATTGGGCAGAAAATAATCCTCGGCAACTTCATGAGTGACCTCTCTATAGCCAACGTGTCACTGTTTGGTGTGCTGTAGCAGACATTGGAATAATAGGCCCGTATTTTGTTGAGGAGTAAGGACGAACAGTTACAGTAACGTATCATCGTTACGTAGAGTTGCTACACAACTTCCTGGAGCCGAAACTGAATGAACGTGTAAATCCTGCTGTATGGTTTCAACAGGATGGTGCCACCGCTCACACAGCAAGAGAATCTACGGCAGTCCTAAGACAAATGTTTCCAGGGCGTTTAATCTCACTGCGAGGCGACATCCCGTGGCCAGCTCGTTCACCCGATCTTACCGCCTGTGACTTATTTCTCTGGGGCTACCTGAAGAGTAGAGTGATGTTTTTGTTTGGCTGCTGTTAGCTACTTGAGTTTCCTGCTATCCGACACGAAATCGCGGAAATTCCACAAGATATGACGAGGAGAGTAATGCGTAATTTCAGAGTGAAGCTTCAGACATGTTTAGACAGTGAAGGTCGGCATTTGAGTGAGATAATTGTTAAAAATTAAATGAAAATTAAAAAAAAGGTTATGTTAAAAAATTAAGTGAAAATTACAAAAAGGCTATGTTAAAAGATTAAGTGAAAATTAAAAAAATATTCTGTTAAAATATGAAGTGAATATTTAAAAAAANAAAAAGGCTATGTTAAAAGATTAAGTGAAAATTAAAAAAATATTCTGTTAAAATATGAAGTGAATATTTAAAAAAAAGTACGTTTAAAAATTAAGCGAAAATTAAAAAAAATTTATCAAACTAAATGGGAAACATATTTCTTATAGATGGTTTAATAACATTTTGACTAGAATCGTTTGTGTATTTTTTATTAGCATTAAAAATTCGGGAGTTGTTTCTTCCGCTCTATATTCATATATAATAGTATCTGCATGTTTTCTTCTGGAACGATCGAGTNAAATTCGGGAGTTGTTTCTTCCGCTCTATATTCATATATAATAGTATCTGCATGTTTTCTTCTGGAACGATCGAGTATGTGTGTTTTCTCAGAGTGCTCCCATTTTATAATATTTCAAATATTTGACAATGCCTTCTGTGATCAGAAACTGGACTCTTCGCTGTAATCATAATCGTTTACAAATACGAAAATGGCAGTTGTCTTTCAGAAACCATCAATTTTGGAAGGGCTCTCTCGTCATACAACGAAGATTAATTGTGAATACGATGGCCTGCCTTTGACCACAAC
The DNA here is from genome assembly GCA_002778355.1 of Clitarchus hookeri. NCBI lineage: Eukaryota > Metazoa > Arthropoda > Insecta > Phasmatodea > Phasmatidae > Clitarchus > Clitarchus hookeri. Next base: position 260,210 of record NQII01002722.1, on the reverse strand, counting down.
TAACATGGAGCCGCGACCTGCATCAACGTCACCTGATTGTACATCACAACCAACGCCAGTGCTCTGCGAGCCAAAGCCTTTTGATAATGGTACTTTCCTGAAGTGATCTGCATTCAGGGGTCTTCTTAAATATTAGGTTTAATCGAATATGTCAATTACATCAAAAGATTATTGCTCGTTCATGTCAAGTATGAAACCTAATTTGATAAACCGACTTATCGTTGAGGTAGAAAAATATAGTGGTGTAAAATACAATATGTGGCCAGATTGTAGCTAACCGAAACCAGAGCCCCACACTGACGAATATTGTACTATTATTGCCTTCAATACCTCGAATGTAGCTGTGTTTACAATGCAGGCACAATAGAAAGCACTTTTGACGATAGCATACACATGTTATGCCAAGAGGAAGAAGAAATGGTTTACAAGGGTTCGGGTTGGACCCTGGCTTCAAAAAATCATATAGAGCTGAGAACAAGTTGGTTCAATCCACTTGGTAAATAGGCACTTACTGATTTATTTCTACCCAACTTCAGAGAATTACAACATAAAAAACCAGCAAAGAACTACATGAATGCAGGAAGGGTCATTTGCGGAGTAGAAGTGGTTATTTACGGAGCAGGAGGGGTCATTTAAGGGGAATTTGCTGAGCAAGAGGGTCATTTACAGAGCAGGATGGGTCATTTGCGCAGCAGGAGGGGTCATTTGCGGAGCAGAAGGGGTCATTTAGGGGTCATTTAAGGAGCAGGAGGGATCATTTATGGGTCATTTTATGAGCAAGAAGGGTAATTTGTGGAGTAGAAGAGGTCATTTGAGGAGCAGGAGAGGTCAGTTGCGGAGCATGAGTTCAAGATGAGCAAAGAACTTGTCTGGAAGAAACTGTTGAAGATTTAACTGCATGTTAATGTGATCAAGAAATTAGATGAAATTTCTGTTTGAATGTATGCATAAAAATGCTTAAACCTCACTCATAAAATATGTTAGTAAGTCTATCTATAGAGCAGTTGATATGCAAAGTAGATACACAAGTTGCTATAGTGGAAAGAACATTAGTTTTATTCATGAAGATTATGTAAGCCAATGATTGTACGAAGTCTACTGTGGAGCTACCTCTATGGATGTACCTTCTCCCACTGGTGGAAATTTTCATGGCAAGCAGTGTTTCTACTGTGGAAATATCTGCAAAGAAAGGTGCCATTCTTGGAAACATGAGAAGACCGAATGTTTGAAGACTCCATCTCATGCTTTTCTTAGCTGCTATAAATATTCCAGATAGTTTGGCCGACATGATAACTGAAATAAACATATGAAGGCCGACACATGTAGTGCTCTACGCCCACTGAGAAACAGCATGTTTTGACAAACGTTACCTCCTGTTAATACAATACATAAAATGTTCGCAGACGGCGAGGGAACTTGCATGATGACGTGTTAACGACAATGGCCACGTGCAGTACATGCAAGGTGATATATTAAAGAACCACACCAAGAGTTGCAAGGATTCGTCTTTTAAGAGCCAGCAAGTGTTGCACTCAACACTTCTTGCTGCATCGAAAGGGTTGTGATTCGCCAGGCGATTATGATGAGACAGTTAATGCCAAAGACGGAATGAGTGCAAAAGAGTCGGTTTGTGTGGAATGTACACTTGCAAGACCTTAGCGTGAAGTCCACGAACTTCAAAATAAACGGACGTCGGCTCTCAATGCTAATTATGACCACGCGACTCCTACAAAGAAATAAAAATTTGATATAGAAGGTTTAAACAGGAGGTGAAGACGATCATGAAGACAGCATTGATGATGACTATGACGAAAGTGATGATGAAACATCTGATGAGAAGGATGACGATTCTCTCGACGTTCCCACGCATTTCACCAACGAGTTTCCTTCGACAAGTTGTATGAAGAAGGCAGAATACACTGAGAAGCCAAAAAAAAACTGGTACACCTGCCTAATATCGTGTAGGGCCCCGCGAGCACGCAGACGTGCCGCAAGACGACGTGGCATGGACTAGACTAATGTCTGAAGGTATCCAAGAGGCATTTCACACCATGAATCCTGCAGGGCAATCCACAAATCCATAGGAGTGCGAGGCGGTGGAGATCTCTTCTGACCAGCGCATTGTAGGTCATCCCAGATATGCTCAATAATGTTCATGTCTGGTGTTTTAGGTGGCCAATGGAAGTGTCTAACCTCAGAAGAGTGTTCCTGGAGCCACTCGGTAGCAACTCTCAACGTGTGAGGTGTCGCATATTATCGCTACCTCGGAGATGCTATGTCCCATCTCTCGTGCGCCGACTATAACACCTGTTCAAACGCACTTAAATCTTGATAACCTGCCATTGTAGCAGCAGTAACTGATCTAGCTGCCGACCGCATAGCGTTACTCTTATTGGTACCATACCTCTGTTATTTGCACACGCACGCCTATACCAGTTTTTTTGGCTCTTCAGTGTATGTCATCAACGCTCGTTACTTATTTTCCGAAGATCCGAATGAACTTGTTGATATACTCAGAAATTTGATTGATCTGCAAAATGCAGGGATCTGTCACGCATTGTTGAGGTGTTTTCAATAATCGATGAACTGAAAGATCGGGGTTACATCAGATGAGATTGTTGGCTACTATCCATAATCTGTATACATTTGAAAAATGAAAAGATAGAATGTACAAAATAATTAGAAAGATAGCATTTATATAATAAGTAAACAAATTGTATATATATATAGCAATGAGTGTTTAATTTCTTATACAGTCTTTCTGCTTCTCTGAAAGACTTATTAATTCAGTGGTGTAAACAATCTATTGTTAGAATCTGTTTTAGATACAATTTATGTGAGTGTGTGCAGGAGGAAGGCTATGGTTATGTCTGAAGTATTAGACCTTAACGTATGCCAAGTGGTAGGGTTTCCTTGTCTGATACAATTCCTGGGTCTCCAATGCAGACACCGAGCGGTGATNTTAACGTATGCCAAGTGGTAGGGTTTCCTTGTCTGATACAATTCCTGGGTCTCCAATGCAGACACCGAGCGGTGATGAATGACGATTGCAATTAATATACCCGTGTAAATGCATTTATTCAATAGTTTTTTCTCATGTTGTAGATTACTGAATAAAATTAGTTTTTAGAAATATGCTGCGTTTTATTAATTTTTAACACATTGACGATAAAAATTAATCTCCTCTTATTTAAGATTTTTTAAAATAAGAAAACAGTTAAATTAAAAATATTTTTAAAAAATGTAAATATATTTATCTTGTAGATATGGACCTCGTCGGCTCTGACGACTGAAACATTTATTTCCAGTGANTTAACGTATGCCAAGTGGTAGGGTTTCCTTGTCTGATACAATTCCTGGGTCTCCAATGCAGACACCGAGCGGTGATCAATGACGATTGCAATTAATATACCCGTGTAAATGCATTTATTCAATAGTTTTTTCTCATGTTGTAGATAACTGAATAAAATTAGTTTTTAGAAATATGCTGCGTTTTATTAATTTTTAACACATTGACGATAAAAATTAATCTCCTCTTATTTAAGATTTTTTAAAATAAGAAAACAGTTAAATTAAAAATATTTTANATAAAAATTAATCTCCTCTTATTTAAGATTTTTTAAAATAAGAAAACAGTTAAATTAAAAATATTTTAAAAAAATGTAAATATATTTATCTTGTAGATATGGACCTCGTCGGCTCTGACGACTGAAACATTTATTTCCAGTGAGCTCTAGTGGACGATACTAATAAAAAATAGACAGTAGAATGGTATAGTTAGGAAGGGGGCTGGAAGGGGTTGAGCGAATATGAGTAATTAGCTGACAGCACCACCATTATATCAAAAACATAAACAAATATGGCTGTCATCTTATGGCTAAATCGCCAGCTCGTCTAGTGGGTAAATCGATACTTAATACACTAGTGCCACTTGTGGTGGGATAGGGGAATGTTAAGACAATGTGGTTGATCGTATGGGGTCAGTGGTCAGCTGTATGTGGTGCTGGGGGATTCTCCGAAAATGTAAGTATTCTAATAATTTTTTAAAAATATTTTTTGTAAATTTTAAATTTTTTTTTTTTATGTTTTTAAAATTTTTGGATTTTTTTGGATTTTTTTAGCACAACGCTATTGTGGTCAGCATCCAGCAGGGTATTGGAATCGGTAATGTAATATGTTTCTAAATTTGTATTAGTTTCTTTCGATTTTCTATCATTTTTCCTCGATTTTTAGTTTTCAAGAGTTTTGTGGCCAATGTCAAGGTCATCAACAACCAACGTGGTGGTCGGGGGTCATCAATGAAAGATTTTCCTTAATTATTAGAATTAATCATTTTTTGCGATTTTTTTCTATTATTCGAAGGTGGTCAGGTAGGGGTAGGGGTTATTGATGTGGGCTTTGGCGGGAGGGGGGGGGATAACATTACATGTTTCTCGGTTTTTAGAAAATGTTTGCAATTTTTCTCGATTTTTTTAATAATTGTTATGGTGTGGGTGTGAGGTGAGGGTTGTCGCTACTGTCCTGATATATTTAGCTGGATTCTTGACGAAAATTTAATTATCTTATCCTTTCATATTTATCCTGAATTTTGGTGGTTAAATACAAGTAGTATGTTACAAATGAATTATTTTGAGAGCTGTGTGACAAATTGTTCTGTAACGTGGTTATTTTATTAGACGTTTATCAAAACTGCTATTCAATTTGAAAAAAAAATATTCCTTAGTATTCAGGTGGGCTTAAATAACCTGAATTCGCACGCAACTAGACGTCAGATGGTAGTTTTCCAACGTATGCCACTAAGTCATGTTGCGAGTGTATCAATGAGCAGTGTGCCAATAACATAACAGCCGCCTAAATAACCGGGACTCGCACACAACTATATGTCACATAGCAGTTTTCGAATGTATGCCACTAAGTCATGTTGAGAGTGTATCAATGAGCAGTGTGCCAATAACATAACAGCCGCCTAAATAACCGGGACTCGCACACAACTATATGTCACATAGCAGTTTTCGAATGTATGCCACTAAGTCATGTTGAGAGTGTATCAATGAGCAGTGTGCCAATAACATAACAGCCGCCTAAATAACCGGGACTCGCACACAACTATATGTCACATAGCAGTTTTCGAATGTATGCCACTAAGTCATGTTGAGAGTGTATCAATGAGCAGTGTGCCAATAACATAACAGCCGCCTAAATAACCGGGACTCGCACACAACTATATGTCACATAGCAGTTTTCGAATGTATGCCACTAAGTCATGTTGAGAGTGTATCAATGAGCAGTGTGCCAATAACATAACAGCCGCCTAAATAACCGGGACTCGCACACAACTATATGTCACATAGCAGTTTTCGAATGTATGCCACTAAGTCATGTTGAGAGTGTATCAATGAGCAGTGTGCCAATAACATAACAGCCGCCTTAATAACCTGGACACGCACACAACTAAACGTCAGATAAAAGTTTTCCAATGTATGATTCTAAGTCATGTTGAGAGTTTATCAATCAGCAGTGTGCCAATAACAGAAGAGCCACCAAAATAAAATTGTAAATTTTAAAATGAGATGTTTCATCCGAGGATATCACCGCACATCCTGGCAGGGATCAGTCTCGACCCTGCTACATCTTCATCAAGAGGACCTTCTTCAATGGCGGCTTAATTACTAACTTTGTTAGCAGTTTGCCTTGCTGTGGTCAACTGCGTCCGGCCTTCTACAGTCCTGTTTTTTTTTTTTTTTTTTTTTACTCCTCTTTTGCATTTAATCCCACGAACTTTGCTTCGCGACATCGTCGCTCCGTTACTCTAGGGGTTTCAAAAGTTAACGGTTCAACCGTATTTTTAATGAGGATTCTTAGCAGTTCTGTTAAATTGATTATCTTCGTGCACACTGTTAAAAATTTCCACATAAAAATTGCACATTTCACATAAATATACATTTAATATATGGAAATGGGATCTGCGTCGTAAAAGTAAAGCAGAACTGATCTCCCAACAGAAAAAAAACACGGAACTGCTGTCGTTTTTATGTAGTTTAGAGTGTTGTTAGCACTGAGTAACGACAAGACTATAGCTTACACAAATTGCGTTCTTCGCGATTGTAAACAAAAAAAGATTTATTCTTGCGGCAGAAATTCGTATATTCTCGCCTTTTAAACAAGGCCTTGAAGTATCCAATATTTACAATAATTCCTTGTAAAATAAGACTCTTATTCAAAATTTATTAACATTTGAAGAAATTAAAAATTGACACACATGCTGCACTTACCTATAGGTCGTTTTTCACAAAAAGGCTGTACGCAAAATCTGGTAAGTTAGTTGACAGCATTTTATGCTTTTATTTATTTGTTCGTGTTCAAATCCCGCTCTAGAAAAGTTTAATTTTGCATTTAATTTCATCCACAGCACAACTCACATACATTAAAAGAGGGTTTTTTCCTTGCGTATTGACGCCTCACAAATAACAAAAAAATTATACACCCCGAGTTAAAAGTTTTACGTTAAATCTTTTAAAAATTTGCATATTTTATGTTATATTCTCCTGGATTTTAATATATAAGTATGATACACAGCCATCACAGCCATGCTCTTATTTTTTAACGAGGCACTCTTAGCCGTTAGGCCATTCCACACCCCGGCCGCCCAGTCGGCGGGGAAGAGGGATCACGCCCTCTCAACGCAGACATGACCAGCGCTCGCCCAAGTTGGCCATCCTGGAATTTAATATTGTGATAACCAAGTGAGTGTATTTAACATAGTTCTCTGGGTTGTTTTGTATTTGTACATGTCAGTAATTTAACGGAAATAATTTGCCACCCAGCAGAACTGAAGTGCATGTTTAGTATGTTCACAGTTCCTTAAACCATTTTGGCTTCATATTGCCTTCAGTGTGTAGTTAGTATTTGGCTGCTTTTTCCAAATAATCGCGTTATTTGTTATAACATTTGTGTTTCCAGCAGAGGAAGAAAATAATTTGTGCTATTTTCTGTGAACAGAAAAATAAATTACGCTTTTTTAACAGTAGTATGCCACATGATACCTTGTTCATCACGTACGTCAGAATCAATAAACTGTTGTAAAATGTATCATACTCTAGCCAATAAATTCTTTTTCGGTTAACTCTTTGAAAGTCAAATCCTAGAAGTGAAATAACCACCTGTGAAGTCAATTAAAAATCTACAAAAGATTGACACAATTTTTTTTTATTTACAAAACCACTTTAAATGCGAAAGGAATTTGATAGCGTTAACGTATTTACGATAAAATTGATATTTTCTAATTAAATTGCAAAACTTGACATAAATGGTAGGATACCGTTTTTTCCGTATTATAAAATATTATGGATAAATTTTTATTACTATGCAAGTAACCGTTTAACCAAAAGATTTTTTTTTTCGAACCTCATTCATAAAACTATCAAATTTATTTCATTGGATCAATCTACATCCCTGCTTTTAAATCAGCAGGCTAATAGAAAAACTGTCTACCCTCTAAATGATATCTAAAATTAAAACGTGAATAGACACGTTAGTACACAATTCGTGGTTCGAAATCAGGTTGCATCCTAAACAATTAACTTACAATGCTTGAGTTTAGACATTACAGAACTTATATACAAAATGAAAACATTTTGAAAAACTGTTACTTTTAAGGACTTTTGCTACCCGTGTGTATATGTGTACAACTGTAATATTTCAAATAAATTTTTAATTTAATGCGTGTATTCTTTTTTTAATATTATACTGTTTTAAAACTGGTTAATATTTACAACCCTTACGAATATTTCTAACAGCTTTCTTTCATTCACCTCACGCAAAAATATAACATAAACGTTAGAAAATTATTTTCCGATAAAAAAAAACTATGATCAGTAACAGTTTACTGAAAATTACGACGTCACAAAAATATCGTAACCAATACAGATATCACAAAAATTAGCACGTTATGCAGGGTTGGACGGATACGATTTTTGCTCTCTGTTTTACACTTTCCATTACCTCGTAGATGGAGCCAAACGCACACTCTTCTTTTTTGCGTGGAAATGTATGTCTTCCGGCGACGACATAAATAAAAGGGAGGTATGGGGGAAACCTCATGAATCCGGTCAAAAGAACACACACTTTTATCACGGCCCAGTGTACAGAGAAAATAAAGAAGACCTGCATAGGTACCATTTCATGGCGTAGTGAAGAGAAGTCGAAAAGGAGGGCCAGAGGAATGGGAAAAAAAAAGATAAAAGAAGAGGAAGGGTCATTAAACGTCACCCTGATGAATAACTTTTGGGAATCTCGAACCGTTTCATTTGAATCGGTCCCTCGATGTTTTCTTTTGTTCGTTTGCTTTTATTTTCACCGCGGGGGCTGAACACGGCTCATTCAAACTATTACCCCCCTTCCCTTCCTCCACAACCGCTTACACGCTCCTTCGTCTGCAAATCTTCCTCGCGGCCTCCAAGCGGGAACGTCACAGGAAAGGGAGATCTACAATTCAAGCTGCGCGGAGAAGGATGGAGAACGGGAAAAGAGATAATGCCGGAAGAAAAGTAGTTAACGATTCCATTCTTTTCGCTTCATTTGCGGATAGGTAATTAGCGCGGACCCCAGGAGGGCGAAAGGGAGCGAACTATCACGAGGGGCGTCTCTTCAGCCCCTTAATGGTTGCGAGTTGCAATTGATTCATAATTCAATCAACACGAGTTTGTGTTAGAACTCTTCTTGCGAGCACAATTTAGGTAGGTTACGCAACATGAAGGTTCGTTAACACTGACTGTTTATGTACGTTATCATAACCTGTTTTCAAAATCAATACGTGGTGTAATTATTAACAATCCAAATGTCGGTTGATGATGAATATTTCCTTCAGGTTTCTCATGTGATGTTTTTGCAGGAACTACACTAGACTAGGAAAAATTATTTAAAAGTAATGTTTGAAGAACCCTAACTAATATTATAAATGCGAAAGTGTTTTTGTTTGTTTGTTTGTCCTTTCACGTTGCAACAGAGCAACGGATCGACGTGATTTTTTGTACAGAGATAGTTGGAGGGCCAGGAAGTGACATAGGCTACTTTTTATCAAAGAAAAAATATATAATTCCCTTAGGGAAATTCTTATTGGAAAATGAAAAAGTATACAAACAGGTCGACGTAATTTCTTGCACATAAATAGTTGGAGGGTTTAAGGATGATATTGGTTACTTCATATAGCGAGAAAATGTCTTGAAAAATTTACAAACCATAATAGTTAATCAAGTCGGAAAAAAGTTTGCCGGCAGCGCGCTCTCTTTCAATACGCTGTCTATTCAGTTAAAGATGGAACGATATCATGTAGTAAAGAATTGTGTAGAATAAAAATAACTAAAAAAAACTCGCGGTAGCATATATTCATCTATAACAGAAAAATACTAAAAAGTGTTTTTACCATTTAATTAACCGAGACGTGGAGTTTTATAATATTTAAACAGTATAGAAGATTAACACTTAGTAAAATTCAACTTTATTTTAAAAAAAAAACCTAAACAATAATTCTGTAGTCCACGCGAGTGGAGACGCGGGCATATATTATATAGTACTATTATAATTCTGAGAAAACTTAGGTGAACACAGTATTAATGTTTTCTATCTTGTAAAATATTAATAAAATTAGGACACGTAAATATATGTTAAAATTTCACGTCTTAAAAAAGTTCATTATTATAACACAAATGTGTGGGAAACAACGAATTTAATGATGATTATTATATTCTTATTGTATTATAAACCACTTATAGTCGTCCCTCGGTGTTGTGCATTAAAGCTTATCAGGGGACGGCTTGCAAATTACCTTATAGTCGTACTTAAATTAACACCCATGTCTTACCTGGGGTTCAAACCCAGGACCTCCCGCACCTCAGACTTACTGCGCCGTGGGAGGTCGGCGAATTTAATAAGAGAGATTGTTAATGTTCGCTGTATGAATACGAACGTAAAAGCTGAACATTTAACACAGCGTCGCAAAGTTTGGTGGCTTGTTCTTTCTTGGCTGTTGGTAAAAATATGTTCTTTCTGTCCCGCATATTAAGTATAACTTCATTGCCACGCCCGGTTTATAACAAATCACGAAGAAAACTGGTTATGTTTATTTAGATCATTGAAGGATAAAGAGTATACATTGTTCAGAACTTTCCTCGGTGGCTTTTTTCGAAAGTTAATGCATCCATGCCACTCATGAGAAAAATATATATCAGGAATAACAATTATTAACTATATATATATATATGTATATATATATATTCAAAATAGTAGCCTGTGGGCTGTAAGGGTGCGAGATGTACACACATTCGTTTCCCCGTGTACGTGCGTATGTTATTTCCCGAGGCATGTGCCACATTTAACAACTTAGACAAATACGAACGCTGCATGAGGATGCATCTCATTAAGCAGAAAACCTTATGCATACTGCGGGTAAAGGACATCCGTGATCACGTATAAGGCTCAACTCTAACAGATGTTTTTTAAACCAGCAATACAATTCTCGTCTCTGTAAAATTCATGTATACAAATGATGATGTGCATTTGTGGTTATTGCCTGAAAAGCTTGCAGTTATGTGTGCTTACAGTTACGCGAGTTTTACACAGCACACCATTTTATATTCTACACTGAAACCTCGAATTGATAACGGTGCGAAAAACGTTGACACTGAAATTTTTATGAGTAATGTTATCACTAACGAACGCATGAAAATTATTCATAACAAAGAGAGTCGCAATATTCTACTTCAGACTACATTAAAAAATATAACTATTTCTAAACCAAACATCGGTAGAATGCAGTGGCTCGATAATAATCGCTTACAGTTTGGGTGAGTTTTCGATTAAGAAAATATGCATTAAGAATTATGCAGTAGGCGCGTATCTTTCTTACGAAAACATGTCTTTTGTATTTGCAGTTTCCAATACTGTTTTGATTCTTAATTCTAGCCAATGGAAACAGGCGGCAAGCCTGTTATGTTTGCCTTTGTTCTTTACCTAACTTTGTATATCACGACCATATCTGAGCACATCTTACTTCAAAGCCCAAATTTCTACCAGAGAAGCTTATATTTGTGAACAAATATAATCATTATAATGTGCACACACACGACGTTTTAATGTTACCCGCCAACAACACCGCCTTCTGTGTTCTGAGTGGTCATCGCCTCACGAGTTTCTTTAAAGGTAAAAATGTAACTATTTCTTTCGACGTGTAAGGAAATCCTAACAATGCACGCGACCTGCTAACTTTCATTGGAAACCAATACATGAGGTAATACACTTTCGTTTCTTCTGCACGNTCATCGCCTCACGAGTTTCTTTAAAGGTAAAAATGTAACTATTTCTTTCGACGTGTAAGGAAATCCTAACAATGCACACGACCTGCTAACTTTCATTGGAAACCAATACATGAGGTAATACACTTTCGTTTCTTCTGCACACGTCTTAACGCATAATTTAACGCTAAAATGTTTTATTGTGTACCCAGCTTTACCGCAGCATACACCTGTGCAGGTATTTCTAAACGCAGTCGAATCAAATAATTTCTGTGTTCAAAGTGTACAGTTGCTACAAAGAAGAACAAAAATTATTTATAAATATCTTTACTGTNCGCGTCTTAACGCATAATTTAACGCTAAAATGTTTTATTGTGTACCCAGCTTTACCGCAGCACACACCTGTGCAGGTATTTCTAAACGCAGTCGAATCAAATAATTTCTGTGTTCAAAGTGTACAGTTGCTACAAAGAAGAACAAAAATTATTTATAAATATCTTTACTGCGTCAAAATTATTTCATGTATTCTGGAATGTTTGTCGCCCCCTAGCATACAAATAGATAATGATAACGATTTACGANTGTCAAAATTATTTCATGTATTCTGGAATGTTTGTCGCCCCCTAGCATACAAATAGATAATGATAACGATTTACGAACAATATGTAAAGATTTGAATTATTTGTGTTAGTAGGGCATCCTTGTGTTTTAACGATGTGGTATATTTACAAAATTATAATTTACTTTTCATTAAAGTAGTTATGTTCTCTTTGCCCATGTTTTGTTGAAATGATAAATCCTTTTTTTCTTAATGACCACTAATTTTGTTTGCATGATTATAATATACGAAAGAAATACATTTCATTGCATATAAGATCATCTTCATAACGAGGAGTGTTAATTCACATGGTAAATTTAGTTTCGATTCGTTCAACGTGGGTATTTTTTCCTCTTCACTAGCATTCCCCTACCACTTAACAGTGTTAATTTTAATATGTTAGTAAGATACTAGATATACGTAGTGTTTCATATTTCTAATACAGTGTGTCTTCTGATATTTAAAAAGGGTTCTATGAAGTTTCCGTTGCCTAAATTCTGTGAGAGGCGTGAGTTGTTTAAGCCGGCACTACACGATACCCAATTTCTACTACCTTATTATACCAATGGGCACAACAGAAGGCATACAAGTTTATATAGCAGAAGATAAGAAAGAACACATCAGTTAATACCCACACGTTACCTAAAGTGCTAACAATAAATTGTAAATGGCAGGCAAAAGAACTCGCAGGGGGATAGATGTACGTATACGACCAAATATTGTATGTAGACGCCTTGTGGTGCATCCAAAAGTACGAAGATTGTTTCTTTCCCCTGAAGACTGCATTTATTTAGGTTTCTAAGTACGAGNTGGTGCATCCAAAAGTACGAAGATTGTTTCTTTCCCCTGAAGACTGCATTTATTTAGGTTTCTAAGTACGAGTACTTGTGATGTATGGGAATTTATAGAGTAAAGGCACTGCTTATGTATAAAAAACAAGGTATGTATTCCAATGTGTGTACGACGGACATTAACGCCACTCATTAAAATATAACAAATTATTTAAACAGGGGCGTAGCCAGGAATTTATTTCGCGGGTGGTGGGTGGTGGGGGTAGGGAGAATTACATAATTATATTTTTGTAAAAAACACAAAAGCTCTAATAGTAAAAATTAATAGTTAAATTTATTAAAATCAATAGGCTAATATACAATGATGGAACCACAAAATACTATAAACATCCTTCATGTTAAATTAGGATCACACATTTCTTATATTGAAATAAAATAAATGTTCTCATTTTGATTTCAAATATTTGTTTTGAATATTTTATTTACTTTTCGTTAAGGGGCTGGATATGTTCTGATGTCACCCCCTCCTGCCCGGCTATGCCGCTTTATTTACATATGTGTCTTTATTGAACATAATAATAAATCTTGTGCTTCCCGTAATCAAACAAGTTTTTACAGTTATAAGGTCAAAAGAAGGCAAAGCTATCACAATATTAAACTGGCGGCTTTTATGTGTGCCTGTTAACAATACTCACGCTATACAACTCAAATTATCTACATTATTAACAAATCGATTTGATTAGCAAACAAACATAGCTATTCAATTTCACTGTTCTGTTACTTACGTTATATTGCTTTTAGACAAAGTGATTCTGAAAATAAACCTTGTTCTAAAAAAATATTAATTATAAACGGTTTTAATGTATTACATAAAAATGTTTGTACACCGCGAGGATTTGAATTATAAACCCTATCATTATGTGGTGCAGCTCTGCGCACCAACCGACTGAGCCACACACACACACAGCCTACAAAATACATGTGTGATAATTTATAGACATTATCTAACTCCACACTTATCGCGTATTTTATAAAATTGTGTTTATTGTTTTATTATGACCGTGTGCGTAATTTGCAACGTTTCCCTCTACTTACGCATGCATTAAGTATCATTTTGTACACTTATACGTTGTACAGAACCCGTAATATTTTCGTAAACTGACATATACGGCTCGAGGTTATTACTCTGCTTTCCGCCATCTTGTCTGCGGGCACGGCAGGCATTCAGAACACGCTCTACTGTTGCGGCGTTTGGTCTGGGAGCGACATAGATGGAGTACGAGTGTGTGAGAGAGAGAGGGTAGATGTCACAGTGGCAACGCTGCCGACTTCCCCACGCAGCCGCCACGAAGATGGACTAGCGCTACGTGGTGTTCATACCAAGAACTACAGATTCTTACCTGCGGGGAGTGGTCAGAAACTTCAACTTGGGGCAAGTTCACTCTAGATACACCTTTACCCCGTGGTGCAACTGCACTGTGCGAATGCGATCAGAGATTATTCTGCGTTAATTTGACAGTGTCTGGCAGGCGAAGGGATGCGCCGTGAACCAAGCACACTTCCCACTCCGGCTTTCTAACAGCCTGGCGCCTTCGTCTGTAGCGACCACCCCGAGAGAGCAGCACCTCTAGCAAAAGGAAAAACACCAGAAACACGCTTCGCGCCAAGACTGTTTACTCAAAACTTTCAGCGGTGACTATAGGGTTATAATACATCAGACTGTTCAGAAAATAGGGCCGCTATGTTACTACAAGTCCAACAACTGTTCCACGCGATCACAAGTAGTTTAAACAGAGGGCCACTTAACAACGATTTTGACTGATTTTGACATTATCCAATGACCACATTTATGATTTAAATAAAAAAAAAATTATCAATTGCCGATACAGTACCGACTCTCATATTTGTCTTAAAAAAATCTTACATTGAAATATTTAATAGTTTCTTAATCATTATAATTGCCGCGATAGCTTACAACGAGACCCCATACTGCCACCAGGGAAGCCCCTTAACGCCAATACTGATGGGGAAGATTCAAGTACTGTGCAGGAATATCCATCAACGAGCGTACGCAGGCTGCTAATGAAATAGGGCGTCGTCGGTGGCCCGCCTGGTTTGTTTCACACGAAAAATGCTTACGTCCATAACGAGTTCACATAGTGCCAGCCTAATGCCGGATGATTTAACACCACAGTACGAGAACCGCGAAATGATATCTCGCTGAACATATCACGCAGGCAAAGTTCCTTGAAAGCATGCATTTCACAGACGAACAATTGTTTACGTGAGATGAATTTTTCACTTTCACAATTGCAGCCACGTCTGGGCGGAGAGTAACCCACGTGCAACATTCGTTGGAGGTCGTCAACAAAAGTTTTGTGCGAGCATGTGGACTAGTGTCATAGTAGACTATGTCATTGGCGAGTGGATGGTATAATTTCCACTAAATTTTGTAATATAAAAGTGATTTCAGCAAACAGACATTGAGGCGCGGAGCACCCGGAGGAAATCCATCCACTTCATGACATCCACATCTAAACGAATACATACTTGTAAAACTTGCGCAAATATCAAATGTATTGAAAGTAAAACCCATCCCACAGGTGCAGATGACAAAACTCCCCAGTTGTGATAAATGAAAATAAAGACGAACTTCTGTTTGGTATTTATATTTAAGGGCTATTTTTTTTCTATTTTTCAAAAATGCCATAAATAGCTACCAATACAAAAATATTAAAAAAAGTATTTTAAACATTAAAAATAAATTTTAGTGATTTAGATATAATTTACCAAATTGAATAATACTGGGCTTCAAAATTTACATTTGCCGGCCTAATACCACATATTTTAAATAAATGGCCGATTAAATATTGAATATATTTAACTAGTGTTCCCTCGGAGCCTGCCCCCCTCCTCCTCTAGGCCTCATTGTTCACTCTGGACCAATAGTCAGGACCTGCTATAAGTAATCTAGCCAGCTTCCAGAATCCGCCACCGTCACGCCGGGCGTTTCGGAAACTCCAAGAAACACAGCGTCGATTTCTTGCTGGCGAAAATTCGAATCCCGGCGATGTAGCCGAAGCGCCGCCAGGCGCCGTGTTTCGTGCCTGCAGCGTGATGTTCAGGAGGAAAGGGGGGGTGGGTGATCCCGTCGTCCAGTCTTTCATAGCGCTCGCAGCGAGGTAGGTCGACCCACGCCTGACGTCCACTCACCATCGGGCGCCGAAGGGGGCACCGACAGGTGTGTTGGATCACACCATTGCCGACACCCTGGCAGGACTTGGAACCCAACAGTGTTGTCGGCGATGTTTCCACGCACACCGTCGCATCATTGCCAGAGTTACTGTATTACCCTTGATATCATCACATCGCATGTGTGTACAGCATGACTGGGCCACCGGCGCACTTGTTGGACAGTACCACACCGCCTTTCCAGAGCACTGTTTGGTAGGAAAGGGAGTTGTTCCCTGGTAATGACGAACTACAACGCTGATTTGCTAGACACGTTCCTCTAAAATCTGACTTCATTTCAATGTAAGCAAAACTAATTTATTATTGTATTACACCATGCTAATTTTGTTAATAGCATTTGAATATTTTGAGGGGTAAGATAATGAATACACAGTAATTGTGATACATGTAGTTAATAAAAAGCATTAATGGTAATTCAGGAAGATATTGTTCATTTTTTTCGCAACGTGCAGTTCAGAGGTTCGCTAATTAATTCAATTAGGATTAAATTAATTCAGAGAACCCTCACCANTTTTTTCGCAACGTGCAGTTCAGAGGTTCGCTAATTAATTCAATTAGGATTAAATTAATTCAGAGAACCCTCACCAATTAGTGCATTTAACAATGAAAATGACCGTACGAACAACACAATACAGAAAATGTGCCAAGTATTCACCTTACTTTAGGTCACCGGCTCATAATCCCCAAATACATTTTTTTCTTACATGTACACGAAAAAAATTACCTTTACATTCATACTATGTCCAATGGAATTTATTTTTTAAAAACTATTTTACATCCTGCCTTCTATTATTATAACAAGGTACTGCTTAGCATTAACCTGCCTTACGTGAACTATGTCTTCTCAGAATCTGTACTACGACTTTACTAATAACATCTTGAAGCAATAAAAGCCAAAATGACACTTGTCTACTACAGGGAAAGAAAATCCTATGCCACATAACCAAACAAAATCCAATAATCTGCTGAAACACACCACCGACGAGAAAGACATTTCAAACATGGCAACTTAAATAAACAGTCGTCTATTCCAATTGGTGAACCATCGGCCTAGATCGCTTCTGANCACATTTCAAACATGGCAACTTAAATAAACAGTCGTCTATTCCAATTGGTGAACCATCGGCCTAGATCGCTTCTGATATAGTAACTTATTCTGTGATCGAAGACTGATCGACTTTGTGGGTGGCTTGGTGCGCTGTAGACACGATAGCGTAACTCCGACGACATAAATTATAACTGCAACAGAAATCCTAACTGTACAGACTTCAGAAAACATTGCTAGCAGTACTGTATAACTAGAGACCTGAAAAATTTGCGTGTTCAATGACCTGTAGGCTATACTCCATTTTCGTGTGCAAAATCATGCAGATATCACTGTTCATTGGTTGCTTCTTGTATTAACGGAAGACGGTGATTCGGTCTGCATTTTACTGTGTATTTCTTATAGGCTCAGAGTTGACCAGGAGGTGCAATTAAACGGGTAGACCAATAGCATTAGCAATGCAAACGTATGGGGTTTTGAATTCTAGCTTGTCCCGGAATGCAAAAAGCGAATTTTTCACGTCTCTATGTTTAACCCATCCATTCATTAAATTTAATGCAATGGCTGCACTGCAAGGTTGTGGCGAATAAAACATTCAACAAAGCTCGGTCTCTCTTAACTGAAGTTTCTAGCCTCTAGCGTTCCGAAACGCATGAAAGCCGGTAAAATACCGCGTCGAGATGCAAAAACCCCCCACCTGCCTTAGGCATCAATATCACCTGATTGGCTCCCTTCGTATATAAAGCAGCGCGTGCTCGGCTGAAATTCTGCCGTGCAAACAAAGGCATTGTTGCTGCCGATCTGTGGAACGAGCTTCGTTTGACCCCAAAGAGCTTGCCAATTAGTGGAGTTGAGATGCGCGCTCGCTCGAGGCAGGCTGCAATTGACGTAATTAATGGATCTAAGAAATGACGGCGGTACTAACCGCACTGTGAACTTGTAACTTCCAAAAAACATATATATATATANTTAATGGATCTAAGAAATGACGGCGGTACTAACCGCACTGTGAACTTGTAACTTCCAAAAAACATATATATATATACATTTAATATAATCTTGCTCTATAAAACATTACCGTTGACGAGGACATTCGTTAAAACAAGAAAATAAAACATCCCATATCATTTGGCTCGCCTGATAGAGTAATAATAATCGAATTAAAAGTCAATACAAGTGCAACAAACCTTGCTGTTAAACACTTTAACTTAAGACTTAAATTTAATATCCCCAGAGCTTACACGTTATTCAAAATTCAACATAATTTGCAAGCCGGCACTGCTGTGCACAAGTAGGAACTGCTTGAATAAANTTAATGGATCTAAGAAATGACGGCGGTACTAACCGCACTGTGAACTTGTAACTTCCAAAAAACATATATATATATATATACATTTAATATAATCTTGCTCTATAAAACATTACCGTTGTAGAGGACATTCGTTAAAACAAGAAAATAAAACATCCCATATCATTTGGCTCGCCTGATAGAGTAATAATAATCGAATTAAAAGTCAATACAAGTGCAACAAACCTTGCTGTTAAACACTTTAACTTAAGACTTAAATTAAATATCCCCAGAACTTACACGTTATTCAAAATTCAACATAATTTGCAAGCCGGCACTGCTGTGCACAAGTAGGAACTGCTTGAATAAAATTTATNCTTACACGTTATTCAAAATTCAACATAATTTGCAAGCCGGCACTGCTGTGCACAAGTAGGAACTGCTTGAATAAAATTTATACTAATAGTTTTGGGACTTCGAGCATGATTACAAATTATTCAGTTGCCAGAGTTTCCCGAAGTTAGTTTTTACAATGTTAGATTCATAAAACTTGTATTATTCAGACAGTTTCTTAGATAAAACTCAGCGTTAAAGCGTAATTCTTTCCCAGCGCTTTGACATGTTTGAATAATTTGCAAACATTTTTTAATACTCTACTGCGTGATGTTTCCCTTTATCGTGGAGTGATGTTTGGAAGGTGAGCTCGACTGGAGTGCTGCGAGAAGCCTGAATGAATTATCAACCAGACAAACAATGAGTCTATGCCAAGAACACGGCGTCGGCCAATTACGTCTTGGGTTGGATAAATTAGCAAATAAAACAAGGCCTCTTCTCATATCTTCGCTCTTTCACTTCTGAGACGCATCCATCGCCTTTATCCACCACTCGACCGTGCTCTTCGTGCCTTAATTACACCGGGAATTTAATATTACCGTCTAGCGAGCGTCTGCTAAGATGACGGCAACTTTGTTCACGAGAGGGCGTCATTAGTAATTTTAGTAGCGTCCCGCATTATTCTCACACATCGTGCAAGGCTGTTGTCGGTGCACAATACAGAAACACAGTCTAGGAAGGATTGACATACTTTATCGTAACCAGAAGTTAAGTGTATTGTGTTCTTGGCTGACGTTGAGGATGAAGACGAGTAGGAAACGAGTGCACCACAAGAAAGCCTCCTGAGGATCTCAGCCGTGAGAGGACTGTTGATTGAAAACGGAGTCTGCGGGGCAAGTGCGACAAACAATAACTCCCTCTAAAAATGGTAAATTCATGAAATAACGAAACTCATCACAAAATAAAATTAACAGTAAACCATTCGTCATACTTAACACGTTCAGTTCGTCAAATGCTATAGCTAGTTTCCAAAAAGTGGCATTGGTTGCCGAGACCGCAGATTAAAGTCTGGGTAATACACGAGTGTGTTTGGGGGTTTTTAAATACAGACGTTGTAGCGGAGTTGCGCCAGCCTCGCGTCGATCATGGGTACTTGTGTTTTCGAAGACGCTGCCCGTGGACGGCAGCCGAGGAGGCGTTAGACTCCGTGACGCGGGCGCTTGGTCGTGTTTCGATCAAGGTCTGAACCATACTGAGCGCGCGGCGTTTCCTTCCACCTGGCGGTGGCTGAGGCGGCTGAGAGGGGGATCGCCCTGTGACGTCAGCACCACTTTTTAATTGTATTGAATGAAGATCTGCTTCCGTTTCGAGGATGTTCTCCACAGCTTTGGAGTGGACGGCGGCTGCAAAACATTCTCTATAAATACCCTGGCAAACTAGTCCTTAGCGGACACTCGGAGAAAGGTCAGACCTAGGGGTTTTGGTCTCACTCGAGACATGTAGTTGTATATTGGGGAAACCTTTGCCAGTAAATTAATGGTAGGTATACGTTTCTGTAGCTATATATTTTTGTAATGGCACATTTTTATTGTAACCCCTAAATTTAATGTTTTTTTTTTTTTTTTTTTTTGTAATTTGGGGAGTTATAATCCTTAAATATTTCAATGTAATTTTTGCATATATTTTGTAAAGTTATTGATTTTGAAAACTGTTTGTATTTTTCTTGGGGCGGAGAAAAACCAAAAAGATAAGTACCCGGTAATTAAAAGTAAAAAAGGAAACTAAAATGTCGTTACCTTCTAGAAGTCACCCTCTTAAATTATAATTTAAGATAATTATCAAGTGCTGGTTCTGACTTAATTTTTTCCATCATTTTTTTTACCTCCGATGTATGTCATCATGGATGACATGGATGTGGAGTTGGGGGCGGGTTTTATACATGTGGCAGCGTGATCTGGTGGTCACTAATAACCCTCTGTTGCACGTACATACATTTAAACCAAGATTAATAATAATTTAAGCAGCCCCCTTCCTCGATAACAGTATAAGTGAGGTAGTTAAATTTAGACAAATGAAATAAAATGTAATGTGTTTTAAACATAGAATATTTAACAGCATCAGTTCGTTAAAACATTTTCCATTGCATTTCGTGGTGGTTTTGATCTGTTCACAGGTACTCCTCTATACGCATAATCTAGACAGAAGGCGTCATCTAGGAATTGTTAAATCGTCCGCCTACAGCGTGACTGCTGCTGTGTGACTGAAACACGTTTCAAAGAAAACTATTTATGTTTCCGAGCTATTGTTGTATGAGAAAAAAATTACATTTCACACAAGGGTGGAATAAAACTTTAAAGAAATCTCGTTCTTTACTAACATTATATTAGAACCATTCAAAACGGCATTTTCAGATGGCTGTATTTTAAAATAGCTATGCATAATGACCTAAAAGTTGCACAACGTGGGATATTATTGTATTTTTTGAACCTTATAATATCTACTCTAATCAAAGCTAAACCATATGAAAAATTAAGAGTTTACATCGCCATATCACAGAAGGTTTTTAAAGCGTGTACATCCGTTAATGAACCACATATCCATCTTTTTTTAAGCAAACTTTCCCTGGAAATATAGGCTTATGAAATCACTTGAATATCTNAAATATAGGCTTATGAAATCACTTGAATATCTGCCTGGTTGCAAATCACCGCCCTCATCAATAACTTTTAACCTGTGAACCGCATTTCACCGGACTCGCTACACATAAAGTACTTAGTAAGAATATCATACTTTGATATTTTTCGATCAGTCCGGGTGCTTATTTAAAAGATTGTGCAATGCGGCAATGTTAAAATGTAGTGCGTTATGTTATATCTCGGGAACCATTAACCCGATTTTAACCAAATTTGATGTGTGGATAGTGTATCATGTAAGCATTGAATTCGTAAAGCGATAATGGTACTAGTGTGCTAGATTTTAAGATAGAAACACGTGAACAAATGAAGATTTTAAAGTATATCTCGGGAAATACCAACCCAATTCCTGCCAAAATCGGCATGTAAGTAATATTATTGTAGGCATTGTAAAATTAATAAATTTTTAATGTAAAATGAATAAATTTTTAAAATGGCAACTATATTAATATTTTAGGTTTATTTGCAATATCTACAATAGAATATAAAAAATTTCGACCAAACTTGGTATGATCATATGACAAGCATAAAAAAGTTTCAATCCATGACCTATTTTGTCAGCCATTTTGTAAGATAGCGCCACATTAGTAAATCAATTTTATGTCATATCTTGGAAGCAACCAACGATTCTTACTTAATTTGGCGGTCAAGTGCAACTATGGTAGTTCATGTAAATTAATATGTTAAAAGTGGATCAGAAACTTATTTTCAAAATGAGGGCCCTATAAATATTTTAGTTTAGTATGCTTTATTTACAAAACAATGTATCGAATTTCAAAAAATGTTTTGCTGACAGTGTATATTACAACAATCAAATGTTTCTATCTCTAGACCCGCGTTTGTCCATCTTTTTGTATGATAGTGCCACATGGATAAGTAAAACTTTTGTCATATCTTGGAAAACAACCGATTCCCACCAAATTTGGCACACAAATAAAGCTACAGTTGACCACGTAAACTAAATTTTTTTTAAATGTGTGTGGCATTGTTTATAATATGGCAGCCATGTAAATAATTTAGATAAGTTTGTCATGTGTATGAAACAATTTTTCCAAATTCAGTTACACTTTGTATGCCGACCGTATTCATTAGAAGCATAGAATATTATTATAGATATCCTCTTTTGAAGATATTTTTGTAAGACAGGACCACGTGATAAAATGTAACATTTATGCCACATATCGATAACTGTTGCCTAATTCTCATAAAATTCTTCACATAAGTAACTCTTTTTGTAAGCCATGCAAATGTACATAATTTAAGTCTGTAAAACATTTTTTTCAAAACGGTGGCAATACACCATTTAGATAATTTCGTCAACTATATTTAATAATTTGGCCAAATTCAACCAAACTTTGTATAAAGTACTACAGGATCAATTATAAAATTCATATATGCCTATAAAGACTCACTTTTTAAGCATTTTTGCACGACAGCACCAAATGAGAAAATTATGCTTTATGTCATATCTCGGAAACCAATCAAATTATTTTCACCCAATTGTAGGCATAAGTAGTGTTACTATATGCCACTTAAACGTAGCTGTTTGAGCGAGATACCCTTGTTTTCAAAATAATGTCCTTGTAAATAATACCAAAACACTAGAATGGTTACAACCTAAGTTGACTCTTCAAATCTATCTCCAAAATGCAGTTAGTTGTACGCCAGCTTGTGGTACGTGGCGTTCTGGGTTAGATTCCTGGGTAAGCCAGACGTTTGTTTACAATTGTTTCACTACTATCGCATTAGTTTCTGGTTATATCTGTAATTATGTCTCCTTCAGCGCAATTTCAAGGCCCACCTACTAAATACCCTTTTAACAACTTCACCAAAATTATTTTCCTCCGTGTAGAGGAAAGTAGACTCATTAGTTATCTCAGCAACATCTTGTTACTGATGGTTCTAGACACATAGCTGTGCATAACCTGAAGGTATGGTTTCAGTGCATCTGTCGATATTAGTTTTCAGTTGATCCAGGGTTCGGAGGTTGTTCGCATACATATTTATATCGAGTATTTTCACATAAAAATCAAGTCGCTTTAGGTCGCAGGCACGAGCTGGTCACAACTCCTTAGAAAATACACAATTATTCATGTTAAAATTACCAGGGTGTAAATGGTCGTGTGTAGCGGAAGTGGACCCGTCTTGC
The DNA here is from genome assembly GCA_002778355.1 of Clitarchus hookeri. Lineage (NCBI taxonomy): Eukaryota > Metazoa > Arthropoda > Insecta > Phasmatodea > Phasmatidae > Clitarchus > Clitarchus hookeri. The sequence continues at coordinate 236,773 of NQII01002722.1, read as the reverse complement.
TGAAAACAGAAATAAGGGTTTGTTGCTACCACCAACACATTAAACTGAATAGCAAGTTTCTGGCAACATTAAGAGTGAAGGGAGTATTTATATAAAAGGGGATCCACCACCCTGGGGTTCGAAACAGCGTGCCAAACTCCAATAATCCGCCTCTGTAAGAACTCCTAACGAAGCAATAATTTAATGAAATCAAGTGCCAAGTTCCCTGAACCATTTACTCTCGTAATATTTTTCATGTGCAGGGTT
>NQII01002722.1:188513-236119 GCA_002778355.1 Clitarchus hookeri | reverse complement strand
GACCGGCCATGCCTTCGACGGCGAAGGTAGTTTCAACCGTATAGTCAATACTGTGTAGAATGCTCATGCGAGCTACGCAGTAGCCTCTCTCCGTCTTCCAACATTCGACTTTTTATTTCAGTAGTTCTATCGGAAACAGCGTCCATAGGATTTTAAGTTAGAATGCTATTTACGTACGTAAATCCTTTGGGATATTTTTATACATCACATAACCAAATTATAAATGCAACTTGTACAAACTTAATAAAGTCAAATTAATTTATTCATAAGAGCTTGGGTCTATTGAAAATTGCACTATCGCGGTCACAGAAAACTTGCGAATACAAAGGTGACACAGCCAATGTTTACTAACTCCAGTCGGCTGGCGGGTAGGTTACCAGGCGATGATTGGCACCTTTTGTTTTCTAAAAAAAGTCGCGTGACCTAAATTAGTCAACTAAAATTACACTGAAGAGCCAAAAAAACTGGTACACCTTCCTAATATCGTGTAGGGCCCCCGCGAGTACGCAGAAGTGCCGCAAGCACGTCTGTAACGTTTAATGATTCTCGTCAGTCGTCGTTTGTCCCGTTCGTTCACGATCTTTTTCCGGCCGCAGTGATGTCGAAGATTTGATGTTTTACTGCATTCCCGATATTCACGGTACACTCGTGAAATGGTCGTACGCGAAAATCCTAATTTCATCACTACCTCGGAGATGCTATGTCCCATCTCTCGTGCGCTGACTATAACACCATGTCCGAACTTACTTAAATTTTGATAACCTACCATTGTAGTAGCAATAACCGATCTTGCAACTTTACCAGACGCTTGTTATCTTATATAGGCGCTGCCGACCGCATGGCGTTACTCTGATTGGTTCCATGACTCTGTTATTTGCATACGCACGCCTATACCAGTTTTTTTGGCTCTCCAGTGTATGTCGTATTTGGTATTTTAGCATTTAGTTTTTAATATATAACGGAACTTACTAAAATACTAAATTACAAAATCGCAACCATCGCTGAACAAGTGATTAATGACGGCGTCCGAATTGAACACTACACTCGAACAAATTATTCGCAAATTTGCTATGTGACTGTATACGTAGGGCGAGAAAGTGCGATTGGTAAAGTTATTTCCCAAGCATTCATGCTAGCGTTCCTGCATTTGTTCAGTAAACAGTCAAATGCGTAGGCGGCTTCCCAGCGTTGTATAGTAGCGACGCTAAACATTCCATATCTGCAGCCAGATGTGTGGTGTTATTTCCGTTATATGGGTTAAAAATTCCAATTGAGTTTAGGAAGGATACCAGTCATTTTTTAGAGTGTTTTACATACAAAAACACTAATATACTAAATTGTCAGTTCGAACACGGCTTAAAAGTGACTCACCCATTGCCAATATATGCACAGCTGTAAAAGATACAAGGTCAGCATTGATGAACGTTTGTGTTTTCATTTGCTAGGTCTCCATTCCGCACTGGCGACCCAACCACAAAATTCCTCTGTCAACATCCAGCGGTGTCGACGAAATTTATTTGTCGTTCAGTATTAAGTTGAAACTGCAAAATGACGTCTGTGGTCACCAATGAATTCAGTGTGTTAGTAGGTAATGACGTTTTTTGTTGGTCGCAGCGAAAATGTTACGATGATAGCAGCAGTATTGGTTGGTGAAAATCACAGCGGTATTTGCTTGTTGTAGTCCTTTGTAGGTAGGTATGGTCTAATTATAATTAAACACAAAATTCAAAGTCGTCATTAGTGGAAATCAAACGCGAGCTCAGTGTGTTGCCATTACGCTACCTTGCTCGACGTCGAAGGTTTGTCTTCAGCGTGCATACAACAAAAATGTAATCCGTGGCACACGACAAGGCTTGCACACTTCACCTCACGGAAGGTTAACTCTATGGAGTAATTTACGTGGATCATTTATTCACTTGGAATGAAGAAATGATATAATCCGTTCATAAGTACCTATGAATATAACCCTCATGTATTAGTTCGTAACCCTGATGCAAAGAACCGAACACAGACAAATATGGCGTCGTCGCCAGACAGAAGGTGGCCCACTTCGTATATGCCAGAGCGCATGCGCAGAATATAAACTGACGTAGTTTTGCAGTTGCAGCAATATGTTTTACTGTGGATAACATAATGATGTTAACTAAATAATTCGGGGCAGTCAATAAACTTTTTTTTTTCTCAATAAACAAATATGTTAGTGAGCAATAAATAACTTTATTGAGCACCACAATGAGTTTTATTTACCAACAACAAAATTTCGCCTTGAAAAGAATCAATCGTAACTGTTTTTGTAAACGCTGACAGATATATTTTTTTTGTTCGGTGCGGGCAGCCGTAAATACATCCAAAGTCTCAGGCGCGAAGTTGAGGCCCTCGAGCCAGAAACCCCGTTCGACCACACGTATAACGTCGAGTTGCATTAACATTTTCGTTTCTGTGTGTGTGTCTGCTCTGTGCCGCGGTATGTGGGGGTGGCAGCAGTAATGTATGTTCCGCGGACGTGTCTCGCGCCAGCGTCGCCTCGCTGTGACAAACGGCTGCTTATTGTCCCCGGGGCGGCGTCCCCGAGAAGCGGGCGAGGAACAAATTACTGGGAAGATTGCGCTTCCGCCAAGATGCATTGTTCGCTGCGGTCCTTCGCCCCTGGGAAAGATTTCGTTCCGAAAAAAAAACGAAAAAAAANNNAAAAAAGTCGAAGTAATCCCCCGCCGTATTTTTAACGCTGTTAAAACTGCAGTTTGAAAGAGTTGGAGACATTTAAGGAATGTTCCTGCCTCGCGGGCAACCCCCGGGGCGGCCCCCGACGGGTCGCCGGTAACGAGAAAGCGCCTCAGCGGGACCTTGCTCGAACTTCCCGACGTTCAATAAATCCGAAGGCCGGTAGCTACGAGTGATATAGGCCGTTCGCAGTAAACTGAACACTTTCGAAAGCCCTGCTTAAGGGGTCCGCCTGCCTACCAAGTGTTTTAAATACACGTTTTTTTTCTAAGAAACCATTGAATGTGCGTCCAACGTGCTTAACTACCAAAAGTACGAACACTTCAGACGATGCATGTAGATTACTTTCAAGATGCCAAGCAACATTATAAACACAATTTCAGAGCACTCGAAATTGGTANCTTAACTACCAAAAGTACGAACACTTCAGACGATGCATGTAGATTACTTTCAAGATGCCAAGCAACATTATAAACACCATTTCAGAGCACTCGAAATTGGTAAAAAAAAAAAACTGCTTTTTTCACAGCGCTGTATTTCAAAATATACGCGTTATACAGACACAAAAGTAATCTAGGGACATGCAACGAAACTTGCTACACTTTCCACCAATACAATTACAGGGTCACCGCTTAAAGTTCCATAGGTACACGCAGCATGTTGAGAACACTGCACACCAGTTCAAATCCGTGTGCGTAGCGGCGATAACGCAGTTGTAGCGCGTGGCAGTGTAGCCCTTACAGCTCTTGCGCTTTTCGGCTTCAAACGCGGAAGAAAGATCCAAGCAAGCGGGTGTCTTAAGTCGTCAAGCTTACTGCCGCATGAAATATATCGTAAATCAACATTTTATTCGTATTTGTATTGAAAATGTTCTCAATACTTTCGTCTTTTTGCGTCACTGTTTGTAAATAACTTTCGAGGAAATCTTAGAAGTTGTGGTAAAATATATTAATAATAAAACTCTATAATACAATACCTATAGTAGTATTTATTAATTTAGCAGGGCTTCATAACTCTTGATATTAGTAGTATCTTTAGTAAAATACTTTAAGTTGTGACGTAAAGTCATTTTGAGCCCGTATGAAACCTCCTTGTTACCGAATATCTGTTTATAACTTTGCATTAACGCCCTCATAAAAAATGGTGAGCCTATCTAGTGCTAAGGAGAAAATCTCGTTATGGATGTTCCATTCTCATTTTATTATGCAAACTTACGCTTTATACTAGGTCGGAATTTTCTGTTCTTTTAATTTTACATATATGTTTTACATACACAGTGTATGCACATAATACATAGGACAGAACAAAACATGAGATGAGGATATTGAAAAGTTTTAAACTGTAAAATTTACAGGCGCAATACATCCTATATGCAGTACAGATGACAGAAAAAAAATTATGAGATGGGCCTACACTTAGAAATTTAACATTCTGAATACAGTTAAATTGAACTCAGTAAAATTTTACCATGATGAAGTATAAGTGCCAATTTTTTCAAGACATGAAACCAACGAAATAAGCTACAAAATTAAGCCTATATAGAAAATGCAATCACTGACAAGAAAGCCGGTGGCTTATGCCATGGTTATCTGTTTATGTACACACAAACATATACAGAAATATCACAAGTCAAGGCATTCATCCACTAAGTATAAAAGGTGTGTGTTAGGTGTGAAGATTTCAGTTTTCTTTTAAATATTTTTCCATTTGTTCGGCTTGATTCTTTTATGTCACCAGATCATTTGTGGAACATATTTATGCCCGAGAAATATGCACCCTTTGGACCAAGTTTTAGCCGCTTGAGTGACAAGGGCACATTATTTCTATTTCTTGTGTTGTATATGTGCACAGCTGAGTTTTTATCAAAATAATCCAGGCTTTTGCAACAAATGTAAACAACAAAGAAAAAAAAATTAAGAATAAAAAATGAGAACTTTAAGTTTTCTTAAAGAGTGGGCGACACGAGTCCAGTTTTTTGCTCCTGCTATAATTCTGATAGCTTTTTTTTAAATCCTTAAACTTGCAAATTATGTGAAGATGATGCCCATAATATTATACCGTATTACATAACTGCGTGAAAATAAACGCAGTAGATCTGTTTAATAGAAGTTTTGATGATAAAGTGGACTGGATTACTTAATGAAAAATAGGCTGCATTGAATATGTTTGTTACCTCTTAAGAATTTTTCTAGTTGCAGTGCTAAGAGTTATGTATTTAGGCATTCGTTAATAAAGGTTTCACCATACTGAACCTGTTAGATCTAATATTGGGTGTTTGTAGCGAGAAATTTAAGAAATGCTGTTTTATCGATATTTAGGATCAACTGGTTTACCTGGAACCACGCACTTCATTTGAGAAGAATCTCATTAATATTACCGGCCAGTGACTGCTTATTAGCATTATTGAACTAAATGTTAGTATCGTTAGTGTAAATTACTGTATTAGATTTACCGGATATGTATGCGGGTAGGTAAAAATATACAATAAAAAAAATAACGGGCGAATAATATATCCCTGATGAACAACGTAAGTAGTATGATATAGGGAAGTCTGTCGCAATGTATTTTAAATGGGAACTGTGTGACTGTGGCTGGCGGTCGTCGGCTCGACTCAGGAGGGTGCTCGGTAGTCTTCGGCTCGACTCGGGTGGCCTCCAAAGCCTTCAATTTGGGATTGACGAAAGTATCCGAAGATGCATGGCAGTTACGCCCACTAATACTTCAAGCATATGTTTGTTTCTGATAGCCATATTCGTTTTATAGGCATAGGGTATTTTAAATTGTTAATCTATTTTTATTAACTGATTTAGTAAAAATATTTTTAACTACACATTATTTATTATTTATATTATGCCGAAATTATACACAGGGTATTGGAAACATGTGAAAGTCATTCACTCAATTACTACATTTTCCAGTCCCCTATCTTGAAGACTGATTAATACACGATGACAGAATCTGCCAATTATTCACTACCTCGACTGTTTTGCAGGTATAAATATGCCACTCACATTTTTTTAACGTATGTTTATATGACTAAACAAAACCCATCATACTAATAGCGACTACATGCACGAGTATGTTATTATCATTGTATAGATCCGCTTCTACCAATACTTTTATAGGATTAATTTGCGTTAATTTAAATGCCAATACTGTCAGGCCCTGGAGACTTGGAATGTGCAAGGATGATAAACAGTCTAACTTTCGTGCTGTTCTTGACCATCAAACCGTTAATCGTTTAATCATTCCATTGATATTTGGATCAATCCATTAATCTTTCAATCTTTCCATCAATCTTTTGCATTTTTCCCATCAATCATTCACAATATTTCCATTAATCTTTCACTATTTTTCCATCAATCTTTCGCAATATTTCCATCAATATTTTACAATATTTCCATCCATCTTTCGCAATATTTACATCAATCATCAATCCATATTCAATCCATTGGTTTGTCGCCTGTCTCTATCTATACATATTCAAAAAAAAAGATTCACCAACTGACTCCAAAATTTGTACACGATAACAGGCTTAATGATTTGTATGCAGTCAACGATCCATGCACATTTTTATACTGAAGTCTTTATCATCATTCTATATGCAGCTCTTTCCGTTAACGATCGAGTGCTCATAGACCAACTTTAAAGTGACGATGTATGATAGGATACGACACACAAAAATAAAGGAAAATAATTATTTTATAATACTAACTTAATATTATTTTGTAATTACAATTTCAGAAGAAAGCAGTTCATTACATCATGTGTTATGACCCCTCCCCTTCAGTTCTCTAATGATTGAAGATATTTCAACAATGCGTGAGAAATACTCACGTATTTGCAGGCCAATCAAATATCTGAGTCTATCAACAAGTTCATTGGGGTCTTCCGTTAACATGACATCTTGAATTCTTCTGCCTTCTTCGTGTCGCTCATTGAAACAAATGTGTTGGAGGGGTGTGTCAGTGCATCGAGAAAATCGCCATCGTTTTCACCATTAACACTGTCTTCATGTTCATTTTCATATATGCTCTCTTCATGATCGTCTTCACCTCCTGTTTCATCTTCGATATCAAGATTACTTTTCTTTATAGAAGAAGTTGTATGCTCACAAGTATTAAAACCCGACGACCGTTTATTTTGAAGTTCGTCGACTTCACGCGAAAGTCTTGCAAGTGTACGTTCTGTGCGAACTGACTGTACTGCACATATTCTGTCTTTATCATTAACTATCTCATCACAATTGCCTGTGGAATCAGCCCGTCGATGCAGCAGAAGGTCACTTACTGATTCTCAAAAGAAGAATCCTTGCAGTTCTTGATGTGGTTCTTCAGTGCATCACCTCGCATGAACTGTGTGGCCATTGTCGTAATTCTCTCTCGCGCGAAAAGGACTCTTCGTACAGGTGGTTCTTTCATGTCGACGAGCAATTTGACTGAAGAAAAAAACTCGATCGCAGAATCGACACAGTCGGCAATCGGATAGCAATGATGCAGGTTGCGGCTCCGTGTTCGATGAGGTCATGGGCAAGCCTTCATATTCGCAATTAATTTCCACTGTAAATCGAGAGAACGCTTTCAAATCGATGTTAACTTCTCGGCACCTGAGCATCCACTGAGGTACCTGCGTGCGTCAGCGCTCTTTATACACTGGAGAGCCAAAACAAATGACATAGGAGTGCGTATGCAAATACAGAGGTATGGAACCAATCAGAGTAACGCGATGCGGTCGGCAGCTAGATCGCGTACTGCTTCTACAATGACAGGTTATCAAGATTTAAGTGAGTTTGAACGTGGTGTTATAGTCGGCGCACGAGAGATGGGACATAGCATCTCTGAGGTAGCGATAACATTTGGATGTTCGCGTACTACCATTTCACGAGTGTACCGTGAATATTGGGAATCCGGTAAAACATCAAATCTTCGACATCGCTGCGGCCGAAAAATATTGTGAATGAACGGGGCAAACGACGACTGACGAGAATCATTAAACGTTACAGACGTGCAACCCTTTCTAAAATTGGCGCAGATTTCAATGCCTCCTGCATACCTTCAGACATTAGTCGAGTCTATGCCACGTCGTCTTGCGGCACTTCTACGTGCTCGTGGGGGGCCCTACACGATATTAGGCAGGTGTACCAGTTTTTTTGGCTCTTCAGTGTACATTCTCCCATCACTCGGAAAAATCGCCAGATTGTTTCTAAGTCCACGAGAAAATTAATATATTTTTACGATTTTAGGCTTCGAACTCAGTGCCCTAAGCCATGCATCACCTTTGTAAATTGCTTAAAACTTTATATCAGTCGCGCACGAATATTAAACAGTATGAAATTAATGAACGAACATCGCTAAAAAAAGGCTTCAAAAACTCGGGTCGTAAATAGAATTGCGAACCACTTATCTTACCTGATATCTTTGAGACAAATAATACGAGCGCCACGGTAATGAAGTACCTTGGACGTCATATTAATGCAATTTTTCGAAGAGTATTTTATGATCGACCCAATAAAGTTATTTGGTCAAGTCACGGAATAGTCCTACTACGTTTTCTCTCTTTTCTAAGGAATTAAATGCAGGTGGCGATATGTTAAACGTGACTTCATCTTCCGACTTACCGCTCCGGAATGCAGACTGCTTATTTGTGAATATGCTGATAGTATCAAGGAAATGACGTACTCTTTTATACATAAATTTCACGAATATTTTAGCCAAGTTGGAAATAAGTGAAATGTGACGATTATTAAATATTCAAGCATCATCGTTCTTTTTGTGAAGTCCCATAACAATAGTGAATTTAAGACGGTATGGAAATCTACCTGTATTAAATTAATTATAAAACATATAACTAAGAGGTACACTTATTAAGTTAATACAGTCCTTTGGTTGCTTTCTGGAAATCTGGTCATAACCTGATGATGTTTCGTATGGTAAAGAGTGAACTATTTCACAGATTTCTGCTGTTGTGGTGGGGATAAGTGAGAAATTAAGTATTCTTGGGCAATTTTTTTAAAAGTACTTGAGGCTCACTTTTAGTATTCTTTATCAGCAAGTGAAAATTTCTGGGAATTAGGTTTTAAAAGCATTAGCCTCTTCAGCAGTGTTCTCTAATAGATTATTGTCTACCTCGATAAAAACATAATAATTGTATTTTTTTACATTTCCCAGGTGTAGTCATGATTATTTTCCATGTGGTTTTTACTTTATTTTTTGACTTTGCTATTAGGTGTTGAAAATAGAATCATTCTGCTTCGGTAATAACTTTGTTTAGTATTTTGCAGCAAATTTTGATAGTGGTTCTTGATTCTCCCTAACCAGTAAGCTAATACAAGCTTGTTTCCTGCTTGTGAATTACCAAAGAGCCCGACAAAATACAAAGGTCTTTATTGCGCGTTGTGAGATACGTTTTTTTAATTATTCAGTACTGCGAACCCGTAGTGAGTAGGCGATATCTGGCCAGCGATTACAAAGAGAGAAGAAATAAGTTCATTTATCACGTTCGGGCGTGCATGAGTGCTAAATTAATTTAGGCTAGATTAGGCGCCAGCAATCGAGGTATATGTTTTTCGTTCAGCTAGGAATTTTCAGAGAACATAAATTTTAGCGTGCGTTATCAAGTTATCATTAAAGTGCATAAAGAGGACATTTGGAAGACTGCGAGTCTAAATTTAGTCCTGAGTCACGGATAAGTTGGTTCCGTGAAATAATTAGATCTTCAATTAAGTCTTGAAGACTTGCGTGGGATTACTTCCATAGGCAAAGGGAATATTGACCGCGTTCCCAGTTACGGAAATATGTTTATCTTACTGAATAAATTAATAGATAGTTACAGTTAAACACACGCTTGTGCATTCTACTGCATTACATTCCGAACAATAATCTAACGAAATAAAATTATATGAAATGACTTACCTGATTGCAAACCCGTACAAAATACATCGGTTTCATTCATCTGAGCGTCGTTTAACCGAACTGCCCATTTTTTATTACGTCTAAGCATACTGTAATTTACGAAACATTGCCGTAGGTATGCGTTTATAGACGCAAACGATACTGTTGGATCCTAAGAGCTAACAAGGAACTACAATGAATTATTCCAATCTCAACTCTTAGAATTGACGATAATAAGTTCAAGACATTTAAGTTTAAGGCATATGACTCGGAGGTGGTTCGCAAAGACGCCGAGATTAATTTCGCATTTTGTAGTATTGCTGTAGCAGTAAACGTGATAAATAATTTAATTTTAATATGCAACCATACATTTATTTAAAAAATATAAATGAATAATAAGTTATTTGGGCACTTAAACCAACCAAGACGATACAAGTTATAAATTTTTACTAACGATTCCAGAGACTACCTAGATTTTACTGCGACAGATTTTCGATTATGTGTTTTCGGTGGTGTCGTTGTACTTGTGGACCCTGGACGTTTGAAGCTGTATGGCAAAGAAGCACTACACGATATTGGCATGCGCAGTAAGTTGCAAAACGCTTTTGTAAAAATAAAGTCTTCAGCTAGCAGGAAATACATAGTGCAGCAAGCATGCTCTATAACACCGTTGTTATGAAGTTATCAGGCCTTAGCTGGGCGGCCTGCCTGATCACACCTTCAAGCATTATACCAGGGCACGAACGTGATTGCAACAGCACCTTGTGAAAGACAGTTGCAGAAATCTCCTCCACCGGCCAGTAAACGGGCCCGAAAACATTAAACAACGTGCCCGATGTAGGCCAGCGTAACACTGGGATCGGCGTCTTTTGTCGTCGACCCGACCAGAGAAGAGACCACTGAAGATGGGTGTGTCCGGCCGTCGTTAACCGCCTCCTAGAATTAGCCTCCGGCAACATGAACAAGATGGCAACTTTCCAATGAGATGGTGACAGTAATGGCGTGAGGTATTAAATCTTAGCATAATTAATAAGCATCTTGGTATTACATTTAAGCTCCACCGATAAATATTAATTTAAATAGTTATTGTATAATACTTATATGTGTAATAAACTCCATCCTATACTGCTGTGCTGTACCGAATCATGAGTCACAATTTTGCTACGCCCTATAGCACCTTTCACTTATGAATGTCTTAAAAGCACATTCATAACACCGTGCTCCTTTAGAGTTTCCGTAAAAATATTTTTGCCAGTAAATGCTATCCTGAAAACACTAGTTGTAACCATTGGTCAGTATAAGGAAAGAGAAACATACAATTTTCTTAAAAAATGGCATAGTGTTTAACAACATAGTGTTTTTTTCCAGTGACGGATTTCCAAGACTTATTTGGACCATTGGTCGGTGGGTCCGGTATGTTATTAGGTGTGTCATACGTTGCCAATTTTTATAAGAAGATACCTGACACTCTAGAGTAAGGACTTAATTAATCCAGTATGTTATAGGCTATCTATCCACTTTAAGCGAGATATTCCTAAGGGATGATTGATATAGAAGTGGGGTACGTACCACGGTAGGCTGAAGTCGGCGGGGAGGACGGGGTGGCAAATCGTGTTCTGGGTGGTGAGTTAGGGGTGAAGGAGGGTGAGAGCGGGTCTCCGCGTCGGTTTAATTACGGAGTAATTCCCTCCCAGGGTGGCCCTGAGGGGGCGCGCCCGTCCCTTCAGCGTACATCATCGCGTCGCGGGTCACATCCGTTTCCGAGGCCTCTGCAGCTCCCCCTTCCCCTTCTCATAATCCACCATACTTGTTAACGTCTCAATTAAGACTGTCCCGAGCACCGCTCCCCTCGGGGAATTGTGACCCCGAGTATTTACGACTCGCCGGCAAGTGCGGCTGACGTTCGCGAGATCTCCGTCTCTCCGGCGCTGGCTGACGGCGGCGAAAGTGATTCAGCAAAGAAAAAACTGGGGGTTCTGGTGCGTCCATGCCGCCCCTCGCCAACCCGGAGTTTTTACTACTCGTGCTAGAGCGCCTAAGGGCGACGCTGCCACGCGCGTCAAGCGCTGTATCGCCTCCACGCGCAACGCACCGATGCGTGATGCTTGGTGAGTGAGTAAAGAGATTTGGGCGGCTCAAGACCACTAGGTCTTGAGAGCCGACGAGGGTGAGGAGAGATGAGTGCGGAGCAGCATTGGAAAGAAAAGGGGTGGCAGACCCCCGAGAAAACACGCGAAAATCCGGGAGCGTACACTGTGCTGTTTGGTCTTTCAACCATGGATTATCGGTGTTCGTAAGTGCGAAGACAACGCGGTCCTCTAGCGAAGAAATGGTACACGTGATGGTCCGTCCTTAGCGTGCTGCTTGACTCATATTTCGATTAAAATCAGACCTACACATGCGGGACTAGGACGGGAACGACGATGTAACGTTTGCAGGTTGATCCAATCTGGCACTGTTACTTCCTGACTTATAACGCGGTTGAAATAAATTAGGTATCGTTGGATCTGCTGTAATTGTACGGTGCGAGCATGATATTTAGTTTCAAACCCATGTCAAGTGTCTTCGACATGGTCATACCACCACTTTTCCGGCACCGAGTAGGTCAAAGACCCTCAAAAAATAGTAAACTTTGCGATTTTACGTTACCTTTCCTTTGACGCAATCACGAAAACACAATAAAACTGTAAAGTCAAAGTTTAGACAAATTAATCGCTTCAAAAATCTTTGTAAATATTTTTAGTTGATATATTATTCATTATATATCATCCACGAATGAATTTTAAAATAGGCATAATTATTTTTATTAAAATTTTAATTAAAAAAATAATAATTCGCTTTTTTACTTTATCCAGACGTATCGATTCACATATTTCCTCTTCACATTACATAAGTTTGAAATTTCTTTAATTCAGACGAGTGAGTGAGTGAAGAGATTCGGGCGGCTCTTAACAACCAGGTCTTGAGAGCCAATCAGGGTGATTGAGGTGAGTATGGAGCAGAACCGGAAAGAAGGGACGGGGGGAAGCGGTAGATCCCCGAGAAACCCCGCTGACTAGCGGTATCATCCATCTCGATTCCCACGTATGAAAGTCCGGGATGACCCAGCCCGGGATTGGTCCTGGTTTTCTCTGGGTTCTCCCGTTTCCCCCCGCCCTTGCATACCGGCGATGCTCCATACTCTCCTCGCTTCACCCTCATTGGTTCTCGATACCCCGATGTCAAGAGTCACCCATATCGCTTCACTCCACTTAATCCAGCACTTTTGTTCTCCGCTCCTGCTTTTAAGGAAAAATGGTTGAAATTAGTTTTTGTAACATGCACCGTGTACTGGAAGTTTACTTCGCAAGTTGATCAATGTATCTGTTGTTTTTGCAAGAAAACATTTCACGAATACGTTCAGGTGTTTCGTGGCCTCAGCCTCTTTTAAGGCTTTTCATTCGCGTGTAAGTTAAAGCAATTTTATTTAACTACGAAAGAGCTTCAGGTGATTTTCGCTCTTATCTCCCTTACTAATACGTCATACGAAACCGTAAAAAAGGCGCCGAAGAATTTTTTGCTGTTAGCCAGCGTTTTTCTTGTGTTTTTTTATGCTTTTCGCGGTAAAATGAGCACTTTTGAGGCCCTAGTTTAATTTCCCTTTCAGCAATTTTTTAATTCGTTGACCACCTTTTTAAAAATATTGCCATGTAACTAATACACACAGCGTGTGTATTCCACCGCAATCTGAAGTTACAGTCTAAGGATAAAATCAAATGTATTTATCGACTATTATTACAAATAAGAGGGCTTTCAAAAGTGCTTACTTTACTGTGAATAGCTTATAATAAAAATTAAAATGTAAAATATATTAGGCTGTAAACATTGCGGTTTTAATAATATTTACTTTTTTCTTTAATTTGTATCTCCAAGAAAACCCGCCTTTTCGCCTTTTTGGCNGCACAACTGTGGGGCCTAGACAAGCCCACGTCAAGTTAATTTGTCTTCAACAGTGAGGCCAGCATACCTCAACCTTCACAAGATTTATCCTCCTGTTCTCTTTAATGAGAGAACTACTATTCAAAAAGATTTGCCAATTGTCAAGATAAGATATTTTTGGGCACAAAATGAATATTAACCCTGTCAAAGGACATATGTGCACCCTATGGAAAAGAAAGTAAAGGTTTTTTTCTGTACGTTACATATATTAACGTATTTTCTGTCATTACAAAATATTTCTATTTTACATTNGCCAAACAGGGCTAAGCCTCTAGATAATCACATGCAATATCAATGCCAAGAAACTGCCAGCAACTTTCAACAACCTTCACAAGATTTATCCTCCTGTTCTCTTTAATGAGAGAACTACTATTCAAAAAGATTTGCCAATTGTCAAGATAAGATATTTTTTGGGCACAAAATGAATATTAACCCTGTCAAAGGACATATGTGCACCCTATGGAAAAGAAAGTAAAGGTTTTTTTCTGTACGTTACATATATTAACGTATTTTCTGTCATTACAAAATATTTCTATTTTACATTAAAAATTACAATCGTTGAATCTCCACTTTGCAGTTAGCATAAATACAAAATTGTTTACAACATAATTTTATATGGGAATTCAATCATAACAGTCACGATCTATACACCCATACAATTTCCGCTCCAAAATACAAGCTTTCATCTAAAATTCCACAGTACCTTCGCAACAGTAGTGACAGAAAAATTCTTTCTTTAAGGTGATTTTCAAAACTTCACATAATATTTCACTCCAATCTGAGGAAAAATTAAAACAGAAAAAACTATTAAAATTTTACTTTTAAAGTTTCATCACTGTTTTTTTCCTTAAGACCTGAGGGGCTTTAAAAATGCTTATCTTATATTTGTGTGTCCATGACCGCAGACGGGAGCCGATTTATCTCGTCCTCGGCCCATGCCAGGATTTATAAACCCCTTCCACGTACGTGGAAAAGAATGGTATTACTCCAGAATTACGCTTTAATATAATACTTCCAGTCCAACATTTCCGGTCACATCGCATCCTCTTGGATTTGATTTAATATTCTGTTTATTTACATATGGACCCTGTACATAATGAAATTTCAATAAAAATAATTAACAGTACAAATAAGAATCAGTACATTTCAGCCCGTTGGCGCTCTGCTGTAGTAGATGACAGGTGAAAACCATCAATACTGAAAGAGGAAAAATAACAACTAGTATTAAAAATTATAGGGGAAAAACTAACCAAAACCCCTGAATGATAATTGAATAAAATAAGAAAGCTACTAGGAAAGCATAGAAGAAAAGGAATGTTATGGCTACTTGCCTAGGTGCGGAATTATATCTTACCGCAATCGGACGGTTCGCATCATCTAGGATTGGCTCACCAACTGAGCCAATAAGCAAACAGTGACGTCAGAACGCTAGTAGCGCCACACGTCACCGGAGCCAGGGTTAGTCTTTATTCTGCACGCGGACGGCGAGGCCATGCTGCTGTACTCGTGGTCGGTGTTCCTGTGTCAGTCCCCATCGGACCCCGAAGTCAACCGTCGTCGGCCACCAGCTACGTCGGCCACCAGCTACGCCGGCCGATCCACGCATTGACCCCGGCACATCCGAACAGCGAAGTAAAACATCATCCAAGGTAGGGATGGACGTCTTGTAAACTTTTCCGGTGCAGGCGAGGAAAAAAATCTAGTTTTCGATGCAGGATAATCGTCGGTGCCAGACACGAGACGACAAGGCGTCTCAAATTTTTATAGAGCGAACTTTTTGGCAAAACATCGCTGATTGAAAATCTTTAAAAACTCTCGTTGTAATTGCACCAAAAAATGACTTCACTGCATGTTTGTGTATTGTATATTATTTTCTTGGTGGAATTGCGCGAATTGTTTCTGACTGATTGGTGGAACGGTTAGAGATAGTTTGATAAATCTATGAAGGTCGCTCATAAGGCTACGTTTCACATATCCATAGCAAGAGGACGTTGAATGACTGCCAACTGGAGTCTTTCGTGGAATCCTTTCACGTTAAAATTGCCCATTATCTTGGGAAAACTAAATGTTTACTGTTGCTTGCTACTCTCTTGGTCTCCATTTCGATATTTTCCGAAACCAAACCCAGCCATATAGTTTTTAAGTTTCTTTTACCTACCATATTTCAAAAGTAATGTTATGTAATTCTATAAAATATGGGCGGGGTATTTACAAATAGTTTTCCGCTATTGTTGCGATTTTATATTTGTATGCCCATTCTATTCGGGTAATGGAATAATTTACAAATAAAAAATAGAACACCTTTTCGTAACTACCATACAAAAGCACTTAAAAACAAAAACATTTTAACAAACAGAGTTATCTAATCTCTTGAAGTTGTTCAACATAAGATATCTGTTACTTTTTGCGGAACGTATAATCTTTGCACGTTGTTAAAAAAACTCGCTGTCTTATGGGAAAGAAGCAATTTTTTATGTGCGACCTCAATGATGTAGAAATCCGTAATAGAGCGAGTATAACAAACACTTTTATTAGTTTGAAAAGTGTGACACCATGAGATTCTCCCTTCCCCATTCACAATTCTTTCAAATCAGAGGCACTTTTTCTAATTTAACTTAATTTGAAGCCTTCGGGTTTTTTCCGCTTTGTTAATTAGTTCATAGCTGGTCGTAGTACTTCCACAGGGGAAAATGTTAATTATTTAATATTTCAGAGCGGTAACATTATTTAATTTTGAAAAGCGCCTCAGTCAGAGGAAGAAACCTCGCCAGATAACGACTGTTAGGTTATGGGCTTAACATTTTGCAGGTACGTTAACTAATGTGACAGTCCTACAGCCTACGAGCTCTGTAGTGTATTCTGTAGCATTTCTGCTGAGTTCGTCACGTGGCCAGTACATCATTATGAGTAGCGATGGTTTCTACTTACCCGTGAGGGGCAGCGGTGGCGTATTGGCCAGGGCGCTCGCCTCCCACCACGGCGATCCGGGGTCGATCCCCGGCGGGTTCACTCCCGGATCCTCACATGTGGGAATCATGCTGGACGATGCCGCTTGCCGGCGGGTTTTCTCGGGGTATTCCCGCTTCCCCCGCCCTTGCATTCCAGCGCCGCTCCATTCTAGGGTCTCATTTCTGTCATGCCCGGGGATGACGGTCACCTACGGGTCCCAGCTGGAAGGACCGTCACTCTGAGGGTGTTGCCTTGCCCTGGGTGCACTCCCCACACGCCATTATTATTACTACTGTGTGATTACTTTCCCACTAGCTGTTAAGCGTATTATTCATCATGCAACTTCATTTTGCGCCACCGTACGCCGGGTTGCGTTGCGAGTAAGAATTCTAAAATCAGACGGCAGCTTGACCCAACACAAGCACCCGTGCAATTGCGCACAGCATTACTTTATAGGCTACTAGCGAACCGGCCCGGCTTCGCCCGGTAACAATTTATTTTTTACAGCGATACTTTGAAAGACAAAAAGGTTTACTGTGGGTCATCCTTAAAAGATAAACATATGTTATTGCGGACTTTTCTGTAGACCTTTTTGAGAGCTACAATTCTGTAGTACATTAATTTCATATATATCTTATGGTTTAGTCAGCGCAAGCCATGTAAGCGCTCTAAAAGCGGTTTTCTTCGACTTCATTACAAACTGTTCGACATTTCTCTATTATCCTTACATTAAATGTAAATGTATTATACACTAAAACTGTTCTCAAGAAATTTTCTAAATGATGTTGAAAACCGCATCAAAATTCATCAAGTAGTTTAGAAGTATTAGGCGAATGCACAGACTGTCGCGGATAAGCGACTTTGTTTTATACTATTTAGAGATTCACGGTAAAGTGAGCACTATTGTAAGCCCTCTCCTTTGGATTAATAGTCAATGAATACATATTTTATTTTAGCATTAGATGTAACTTTCTGAGTGCGGTGGAATTTATACACTGTGTTTATTTCTTACATGGCAATATTTATTTCGAAAGGTGGTTAAAAGAAAAGAAATGGCTGAAAAGGAAAAAGTAACTTGGACCTGAAAAGTGCTCAATTTGCCGTGAACAGCGTATAATAGCTTACAATGTTATTGATACCAAAGCCGTCCCAATTTTGAACATGAATACTGGCTGTTGCGCATCTCAAGTGCGCACTCTACCCTACAATTTGTTCACGTCGTCGAATTGCAACTCACCATGCCTGTGAGGATCCCTTAGCACGGAGCGGTCGTGGCCCGCTGGCGCGGGTTCCATCGCGTCGCGTGAAAACCTGCATTAGGTCCGTCCCGTTGACAAAACGTGTGTGAGCGAGTACGGGACCACCGTAAGTGTTTTCTCATGGACGGGCTGATGCGGTCGCTGTTTCATCCCGCACCTGCCTGCGAAAACCTGCTCTAGCACGAGTCATTTTAAAATTCCCCCAGGTCCGCACTTGCGTGCGGTCGCGCTTGCGTAAAAGCAGCTTTAGGCATCTTCGAAGCTCCCGCCTGGCACGTTTTTACGTGTTCGAGGCCGAGAAGCTCGGGGGGCGTTAAGGACGACAATGCCACGCGCATCGAGTGCCCCGTCGCCTCTAGGCGCATCGCCCTCAACCGGACGTGCAGTGTTCTCGTCGCACTGCGTGTACCTACGGGACTTTCAGCGGTCACCCTATTATTTTATCGGTGTAAAATCGGTATGAATGTTAAATGCACTCGAGAAAAACAGTTTTTAACCATTTTNCGCACTTGCGTGCGGTCGCGCTTGCGTAAAAGCAGCTTTAGGCATCTTCGAAGCTCCCGCCTGGCACGTTTTTACGCGTTCGAGGCCGAGAAGCTCGGGGGGCGTTAAGGACGACAATGCCACGCGCATCGAGTGCCCCGTCGCCTCTAGGCGCATCGCCCTCAACCGGACGTGCAGTGTTCTCGTCGCACTGCGTGTACCTACGGGACTTTCAGCGGCCACCCTATTATTTTATCGGTGTAAAATCGGTATGAATGTTAAATGCACTCGAGAAAAACAGTTTTTAACCATTTTNTCACCCTATTATTTTATCGGTGTAAAATCGGTATGAATGTTAAATGCACTCGAGAAAAACAGTTTTTAACCATTTTAGAATACTCTGAAATTGTGTTTAGATTTTGTGCGTGACGACTTGAAAGCACACAATAGGCCTCGTATAACAGGTGTGTTATTTTCGTATATTAGCACAATAGACACACCTTTAATAGTTTCGTGGAAGAAACGAGTATTTCAAACACACTGCAACGCAGCTCATGTAGGCCGGAGCCTTAAATTAGTGTTTCGCCCGGTACACCGGTAGTAGTGTTTGTACCCTCGTAGCGAGATGGTGAGGATGTCACAGTGTGTTTGGGCAATGTGCTGTGGCATGGTAGATTTTTGTGAAAGGTTTTTTTTTAATCAAATGGACAAATGAAAGGTTCGTGTATTTTATCTATTGTTGTTGGGAAGGCAGACAAGGAATATAAGCAAATGGAGTACATCCCCTTAAGCAAATAAAAGAGGCCATTATAGCCATTAAGACCCTTTTAAATGAATTGACAAATTATGTGTGATTCAGAGACGATATTTGGATGGCTCTTTACATCAAGGTATTGATAAGCTGATAGTCGAGGTGAGCATGGAGCAGCACTGGAATGAAGGGCCGGGGAAATGGGAGATACCCTAGAAAACTCTCCTACCAGCGGCATCCACCGGCACGATTTCCACGTGCGGAAGCCGAGCTTCCGTGGCGCACTCTGTCGGTGCACCACCGGTCTGCGATGCGGGAGGTTCTGAATTCGAATCCTAGTTAAGGCATGGGTGTGTAAGTTAGGTAATACGTTACTTTGTACTGTCTGTCTCATGTACCTTGGCAAGATTTTGACAGTTCGACGAAAGTAGCGCCAAATGTTTACTTTTCGTTTGTGTGTCCTTTCGCCATCAGCTGGTGCGTCAAGTAGAGGCTGTATATTTTATGAACATGCTGTCAGCTAATCCACTTGCCATTGAACTGTATTGCCAAACAAATTTTAAGGTATTTATGTATAGACTGGCATCAGTCTAAAAAAAAAGTAGGTAGGTTATAAAAATTAAAATATAAAATCTTGCAAAAAAAAAGAAATGCATACTAACTATTTTTTAATTTGTCCGAGACAGTGAATTTCGGTTAAAATTTGCGAGACGGTAGTTGTAGCTATTATCATTCTTTAACATTATATAATTGGAACTAAAAGTAATTCGGGAAACTTGATTGACAACGCACTTTTATTCGCCAACAACTCACCAACGACTATTGATTACAAAGCAGTAATTTGCTGTTACTGATACTAAACCGTTCATGTTGGAAATATGTGACGTGGAATAATGTAAGAATCTCTTAAAAACTATTCACGCGAGCCCCACTTTCTTCGTTTAATTAATACAATATAGTAACAACACGGAAACAAGGTAATGGGTTTTCGGTAGAACAATATGGAGTATAATTTTACGTAGACGAACGATTACCAGCCGAATATAAATTACTAGTATTCAAAATCGCTGTAAACGAAATATATGTTACTTTAAATATTATGCAGAGCTTGCGGAAAATTAAAACTATTGGTATCTGTTCGTAAATTTGTTATATATTACACGCGAAAGGTATTCTTTTCTGGTTGGTAATGCTTCGGGAAAGAGCGGATCGATAGCGTGCATGGCATGACAGGGAGAGTTGTGAGCTGTTTGATTTGCACAACAGATAGCAGCATGTTGGCTGCCTCTTGATCCCGTCTTTTTAAAAACTGACGTTTCTTCCATTACTGGCTCGGAACGACACGAATTTGAAATATATCTTGTCAAATTATTAGAAAAAATTATTCAACAATATTAAGCAATAATTCTGTGTCCTTTTAGAATTAATATCAAGCACGTGTGGAAAGCATGGATGAAGAGTGGAGATACGACGCGAAAAAGGTTTTGAAGTTGCGGTTCTTAATGTATTAATTAATCTAGGAACTCTTTCTTGTCGTTTTTTTTATATCATTGTTTGATGTGCGTTGGCAGTGAACTCAGAACAGCCGACGTAATATTAACTTTTGTTCATTCGTGCATCAGCTGATACAGGATTTTGTAAATGGCACTTTGTTTGTTTCGTNAGTCGTCGTTCGTCCCGTTCTTTCACGATTTTTTTCCGGCCGCAGCGATGTCGAAGATGTGATGTTTTACCGGATTCCCGATATTCGCGGTAAACTCGTGAAATGGTCGTACGCGAACATCCAAATGTTATCGCTACCTCGGAGATACTATGTCCCATCTCTCGTATGCCGACTATAACACTACGTTCAAACTTACTTAAAACCTTGATAACCTGCCATTGAAGCAGCAGTAACCGATCTAGCTGCCGACCGCATTGCGTTACTCTAATTGGTTCCATACCTCTGTTATTTGCATACGCACGTCTACACCAGTTTTTTTTTTTGGCTCTTCAGTGTATGAGACAGGCAATAATCCGTCCCCTGACAAGCATTCAGGCATAACACTGGTGGCCGTAAATAAGCCCTTTACGGTACAATTCAATCCCACGTGCGAAAATCCGGGAGCGGCACCGCCGGGAGTCGAACCCGGTTCGCCCGGGTGCGAGACGAGCAGTCTAGACACTACGCCACCGCGGCTTAGCTTATTAACATTTGACTAGAATATGTCACAAGATGTACAAAAATACTTATCCTCTGATGTGGGCCCGCGCCTCTGGTTTGTTTCGGCCGGGTGACAGCCGGCCGCCTGCTGGAATACATGAGGGCGTAGGACCACGGCCGCCTTCTCTGGAACGTTCCATTCGCAGTATAGTCTGTTCGCGATGAAGATAGCACTTTTGAAATTAATCTTTGATAAATGTCACTGCCCCTACCTGCGACAGTATGGGTTTAAGAAAGGCAACAGTATGGGTTTAAGAAAGGCACTGGCACGGATTTCGCGTTACACGACGTAATGAAGACCATAAGGGAATGCCCAGAAAAATATGTCTTAGGTATCTTCCTAGACATATCTGGTGCCTTCGACAATGCCTGGTGGCCGGAGGTGATGTGGCAGCTGAAAAAGAAGAAATGTCCAGCAAATATTTACAGGGTCGTACAGGACTTCTTCAGAAACAGATGGAGTCTGTACTCATCTAAATCCACGCAAGTGAAAAAGAGGCTTACAAAGGGATGCCCGCAGGGCTCGGTCCTCGGACCAATCTTGTGGAATGTTTTGTTTGACGGCTTTCTGGATCTGGGGCTCCCTCCGGGGTGCACTGTGTTTGGATATGCGGACGACGGTCTTGTGCTAATAACAGGAAACGCAAGGAGAGTGCTGGAAGAGAAAGCTGAAGAGATCATGGGAAAAATCTGTAAATGGGCAATTCAGGTAAAACTGAATTTCTCTACAGAAAAAAACTAAAGCAATGATGCTCAAAGGCAAGTTAAAGAGACCACCAACGGTGCGCTTCGGGGGCGCTCCGGTCCAGAGTGTACATGAGTTCAAGTACCTGGGAGTCATCATGGATGACAAGATGAGTTTCCTCAAACATNGTGTACATGAGTTCAAGTACCTGGGAGTCATCATGGATGACAAGATGAGTTTCCTCAAACATGTGGAGTATGTCTCAAGGAAAGCTATTGTGGTTTTCCAAAAACTTAAGAGAATTGGTAATACCAGCTGGGGACTAAGCTATGAAACGCTCAGAATAATATATCGAGCAGTATTTGAGGCGATAGTTACATATGGCGCTGTGATGTGGTTCCACAGGGCAGAATTGGTCTGGCACAAGAGGAAACTTATCAGTGCTCAAAGAGCGGCGCTGCTGACCGTTGCAAAGGCCTATAGAACGGTGCCAAACGAGTCGCTCCCGGTATTGGTAGGTGTACTACCAATTGATTTACTGGTAAGAAGCAGAGGATTAGCAGTGGAGAGAGCGCGAGTCGGAGAGCTGACCAAGGATGTGAAGGCTGAGATCTTGGAAGAGACACTGGACCAGTGGCAAGATAGATGGGATACATCAGATAAAGGGAGATATACACACGAACTAATGCACGATGTCAGATCCAGGCTGAAATGTAAATGGATACGAATTAACCATTATAGTACGCAATTGTACACTGGACACGGCAATTTTAAGGCGAAATTGTACAGCCTCCGACTGGTGCAATCTCCTCTGTGCGATGTCTGCGGGGAGGATGATACAGTCCAGCATGTCATCAGGCACTGTTTGAAGACCGAAGACATCCGAAGCTGGCTATATGAAAAGCTGGAAGAAAAGGGCATTCACATGGAACTGGAAAATGTAATGGAAAATAATGTTCTCAACAAGATCTGGAATGAGTTTGCCACCAAAGTCGGAAGAAGGCTAGAGGATTTCGACAGGTGGCAAGGAGAACATATTTCTGATGACCCATGATGGGGTGCTCAGGTAAAGGCTCTCAAAAGGAAGTCGGAGCACTTCAAATTGGCGAGGAGGACAGGTTTTAAATTGAAAACCGGTAAAATACCGAGTCACGGCAAAAAGAAAAGTGAATGGCCCGAAGAAAACAAGAGGAAAGTACCGTGCATTGTCTTACCCACCAGGGTACAGTTGCAATGCGGGAGGATGGAGGGTGTGCTGGCCTTCGGGCCTTAANACCCACCAGGGTACAGTTGCAATGCGGGAGGATGGAGGGTGTGCTGGCCTTCGGGCCTTAAAACCTGCCCCTACCTGCGTTAATTTTAATGGGCACGCTGACTGGCATGTTAACGACCGGGGGAAAGAAGTTCCGTGTTTTAGCAATGTATCAAATGCGTTAGTAAACATTTAAAAATACTAAAATAATATGTTTTGTTTGTTTTTTTTTAATTTATATGAGTCTAAGAAATAGAAAATACGTAAGATATTTCATTTTCTCATAATTTTACATTTTTACTTGCCCGACGCATGAATAAAGTGAAGAGGCTCAAGGCAATGTTCATTTTCGCATACGGCGGAAGAATACACAAAGTGCATACTGCTTACCGGCTGGCCGCTGCGAAATTTAAAAAGGAAATCCCATGTTAAGGAAATTTCACTTTAGTGCGTTAATTTTAAATAAAGGCGTTTCAAACAAAATGTATTATTCGCAGATTTTTTAGGATGAGTTCCGAACAGCGGAGATATTACCATAATATGTATAACCTCTTTGCAAGGAATTTTTCAATTGCATGTTTTACAAAAGTACATACTGCCTATCTATACTCTAAATATATGCTCATAGAGATTTTCTAAAAAATTCGTGAATAATACATTTTGCTTGAAACGCTTATCTTTAAAATTAACCCACTGAGGCGAAACTCCTTTAACACGGGATTCCCTATTTAAATTTCGCAGCTGCCAGCTGGTAGGCAGTGCCCTTAGGCAGGGCTTTTACAAATGCTCAGTTCGTCGTGAAAAGACTTTATCAGGTAAAACTTGGAACGGACTTCCCTATTCGAGCACCGAGTGACCTAGCGCAGTGGCTGAACTTTGGACTCGCATTCGGGACGGCCAGCCATCCTGATTCAAGATTTACGTGGTTTCCCGAAGTCACTCCAGGCGAATGCCGGGATGCTTCTTCAACAAAGGCCACGGCTGATCTCTTCCTATTCCTTCCGCAACCCTATTCCCTGGGCAACATGCTCCGTCTTTAATAACCTGTTTTTTTTCTAACCTACTCTAAAACTAAGTGTTTTATATTAGTCCGCGGTAGGAACGGGATTATTGCATCTCAAGGCTAACCCCTTACGCTTACAAGGGAAGGAAAAACATGCAAGGAGACGTGCATCGCGGCAAAGAGGGATTGGGTTTCCCATGGCCGAGTTTGGCCATGTAAAACCTCCCTAATGTGCTTATAGTTAACTAACTACGTCTAGAAGAGAAAGGGAAAAACCGGCACAGACACCGTAAAAACCCTTTCGACATGAAAGAATTAAAAATTGTTACATGCATTATGAGAAAATGCTACAGGAGAAAGATAGGTGGGTACCATGCTCTTTATTATTGGGAGAGGAGAAACTATCTGATAACGTCGCTGTCGACGGAGACTTTAAACTCAACTACCTACCTAAAAGGTCCGGGCCGCACTTCACATTTTGCCGTGTCCANATCTGATAACATCGCTGTCGACGGAGACTTTAAACTCAACTACCTACCTAAAAGGTCCGGGCCGCACTTCACATTTTGCCGTGTCCAGTTCGGCGGGTCCCGGCCAACCGGAAGGTCATGTACCATTGCTTTAAATTGGGAGAGGGCACACCATCCCACAAAACCCGGTCCCGGCGTGAAGTAGCAGGACGATGTCTCCGGTCGACAGGAAGGGTGGACGGCAGGACGGGAGACAGAAACACCCGCAGTTTCAACGCCTGCGTCCACACCGTCCTGTCGCGCGGGTCCCGTTTTCTTTGTATAGGCTAGGTAAATTAGGGAAAAAAAAGGGCCTTTAGCGGAAAGTTTAGGTAAAGTCGTAATCGTAGTCATTCCTTATGTTTTTTNTAAATTAGGGAAAAAAAAGGGCCTTTAGCGGAAAGTTTAGGTAAAGTCGTAATCGTAGTCATTCCTTATGTTTTTTGGGTCGCTGAACACGAATCTGAGGTTTGCTGATAGAATTTTTGCCCGGAACATTGTTTTTTTTTTTTTACAAAAAACCTTGAAATTTTGGCTTTTTTTTTTGTTGTCTGCCTACATCTTGGGAACTATGCGTTTTTTCGAGGGAAAAAAACCACTCTTTACAAAATAAAAGTAGACAAAATTGCCAACGTTTTGCGTCCATAACATTGTTTTCTACGACCAACCGTTCCGTTCCACTGTTTCGTATACGTTTCGGACGTCACGTTTGACACAGACAAATTTATGCAGTTAACTGAAGAGCACCCCGGCGTCTAGGACACGTCTTCAATAAAAAAAAATATATACATGGACCCGGGACGTACGGGATAGCGCACATCCCGCATGCAGGGTCGTGGAACGCGGGTTGCTCCTCCCCAAGGGGGTGCCAATCTGGCCTGAGTGTCTGGGCGTGTACGGCGGGAGGTATTCGTCGCCTGCACTCGCTCAGCCGCCTCGCATCCTTCGTACTACAGAACGCAGCTCCTGCGCGCTTGCCAGTCCTTCGATTCGATTCGCCTCCTCCGTCTGACGGCTTTATGTAGCCCCGGGCTTTTACGCGCTCCGCAGCTTTCGAAAACTTGCAGCTATTTGCAGCTTAACGCGCTGGAGCTTTCACCCATTCCCCTACACAGACTAAGGCCAGCGCCGGACTACCGCCTAGGCGAACAAGGCACCTGCCTAAGGTACTACCGGGGGGGGATTGGATGTCACCCCATCACTTCCCCCCTCCCCTCTCCAGTATTATCTATTATCCATGTGGAAGTTTTAAACACAACAACCTAAGTTAACACAAAACTTATTTTCAGAATGGTGGTCATTTTGAAATTTAGGCCACTATGTTATATATCGGGAACTAATTATCCGATTTAAACCAAATTTGGAACATCGATAGTGCGTTATATATAGGTTTCATTTATAAAGCGATAATGGTACTAATCCCCCATTTTGTAAAATAGCGGAAATTGAAAAATAATAAAGCTTTACCATGTTATCTCGTAGACCTTTTAACCGATTTAAACCAAATTTTTGAGAGTAAACAGTGCATAATGTAAGAATAGAATTTTTTTATGAAATAATTTTATTGCTATGCTACTTTGGAACAAAGTGAAAATTTAATAAATAAAGCTTTTTCATTATATCTAGCGAACCATTTAACCTATTTAAAACAAATTTGATACATTGAGTGTGCATAGTGTACGCATTAAGTAGTGATAATGTTTATAATCAGCCATTTTGGAAGATAGTGCCGCATAAAAAATAAAGTTTTTAATTTATATCTCGGTAACCTCACAACCGATTCCTGCTTAATTCGGCATATAAATAATAACTATTGTAGGCCGTGTTCATGCATGCAATTTAAATGGGAAAGGCACTTATATTTCAAATGTTGGCTATATAAATATTTTAGGTTTATTTGCAATATGTGCCATAATGTTTGTCCAATTCGTCCAAACTTGTTATACAAAAATTATCTTCTACAGGCATCAAATGTGTCAATATAAGGCCTGTTGTACGCCATTTTGTAAGATAGTGCAAATTAAAATTAAGTTTTAATGTAATATCTCGGGTAACAATCAACCGTTTCCTTCCTACTACGGTAGGTCATATGAACTGACATGATTTATATGGTTAGACTGTTATTTTCAAAATAACGGTGGAATAAATACGTTATGAAACTATACTATATCTACGAAATCTTGTACCAAATTTTAACTTTACTTTGTATGCCGGCAGTATCTATTACAATAATCTAATTTGTCTTCCCAGAGCCAGTTTTGTCCTATATTTTGTAAGATAGTACTACACGAATAAGTAAACATTTGTCATATCTCGGGAAACAATAAACCAATATCTTGCAAATTTGATTGGCCATATAAGCTGATCTTAAGTGGGCGAGCCGCTGATTTTCAAAACAGCGTCTATATAAACATTTTATCATAGCACGCTATATCTGCGAAACAATGAAACCAATTTCAACCTATAACGTCGTATGCTAACAGTATCTATGCAAGTGTGAATTTTTGTCATTTTGGAAGATAGCACCTCATGAAAAATTCAGTTTTCATGTCCTATCTCGGGAAATCAACTGACACCCACCAAATTCACGCGACAAGTTATGCTTTTGTAGTCCATCTAAATTGATATGTCTTTAGGAGGTAGCCACATAGTTTCAAAATCACAGCAATATAAATATTTTATTTCAGTATGCCACATGTTCCAAACAATTTCAACAGATTCAATATGCAACAGTATTCACGACAAACATAGGATGTGCCAATAAATCTCCGTTTTGTTCTTCATTAATGAAGATACCACCATACGAGAAAATGGTGCTTTTTTTGTTGTATATCCAAGACCAATCAACAGAATCCCAACGAAATTTTCACATTAGTAGTGCTACAGTAGCCATGTTTAAAGTGTGTCTGATTTCATTTACAGCATGACTGCAATAAAAATAATTTAGATAAATTTATCATATATATTAAATATTTTGACATATTTCAGTATCTATTGAAAGCATCAAATGTGCCTATGCAGGTCCTAATTTATAACTTGTTGTACGATAGCGCCAAATGAGAACCTAAAGCATTTATGCCATATCTCGGAAACCGGTCACGCTATTTCCACCAGATTCTGCACACAAGAAGTGTTACACGATTTAAGTGACTCGCGCACTTTGTTTTCATAAATTATGTCCCTGTAAATATTTGAAGTTGATAATAATGGTCTACTAAAGTTTTTGACAAATTAGTATCGAAGTTTATGTTCTGAATCCTACCTCCGTAATGTAGTTGATTACACGCCAATTTAAGGTACGAGGCGTTGTTTTCGAGTCCCAGGTAAGGCACATGTGTATTCGTAACTGTCTCACTAGTATTGCATTATATTCTGGTTGCATATCTTATGATATTGCTATCAACGAGACGTCAAGACCCACGTACCATCAAACTTTTTAATAATTTATTCGAAATTATTTGCATCCATGTAAAGGAAAAGTACGCTAGTTACTTATATTGATAACATGTTGTTTTATAACAGCTTTTAATAATGTTATTGGTTTAGGTTATAGGCCGCAATATTTAAAGTAAGTTATTCTTCTATAATTTTTGAAGGATCTATTGTTATTTCATACAAAGTAATGTAATATTGAGAAAAATTGTTATGTGTTAATGGTAAATTGTAATTTTTACAATATATCAGGCTGCAAATGCAGAAATTTTACTAAACACATTTTGGATCTTACTATGCATTTATTATATTCCCTGATGGAATGTAGGAAAGCTGTGATTACTGTATTGGAAAAAGCACTTCACCATTCGCGCTTTATCACGAAACGTACACAATGATGTGAATTTGCAAAGAAATTGCTTATAGTGTGCCTTACCTTCCCCTTGATAATACCATACCAAGGCTACGGATGGGGAAGGTTGGCATAGTAGTTATAAATTCAACGTCAGCGTTCAGACTCGAACCGACAACCTCAGTTTTCCCGGTTGCTTCCTGCTGCTGCTTTTGACGTGCCACGCACTTGCGCAGTAAGATGCGAAATGCATCCTGTTTTTCCCCCGGGTTTAGAGTGATTCGAGAGGCACGCTGCTGTAAGCCGTGTTTCGAGATAATCCCACTTCCAGCCCGGCTCACGCTCGCGTTGCCCCCCTCCCTGCATGACGGGCTCGTAGCAGCAGAGATTGCTACGGTGGCCGTCAAAGCCCGGCCACTGTGTTCCTCCAACATGCGGCCTCGCCGGTGTCAACGCCCGGCTTAAAGAGTGACTTAACCGGCGCTTGGTATACACACGCCCGCCCACTAGTATCCCTACTCCGGCAGGCTTTCCAGCTCGCTGCAAGCCGCCACTTCAAGGTCACATGGGCAGTCATATGAGAGCGAGTGAAGAGATTTTGGGCGGGTGATTTTACGGGCAATCCAACGATATATCGATCATTGAAACAGGATAAATAGTTCACGAGAAATGAGTGTTTAAATTACACTAAAGATTGCCTCCACGATCTCGTTATTCTAGTTTCCCTTCTCTCGCATCTTAATTTGGCCAGACTTTCCAATAAAGATACCATATTCCTACAGTTTTTGAGTGTGTTCTTTCGATTGAAATGAGTCTGGCGACTGTGATCTTAGTAGTTTACGAGTTTGGTATGTTACTTAGGTTCATTCCGACAGTCAATTACAATGCGGAACTATTGATTGTAAAATGTTTAAGTCATTCCGTTCTGAAGGAGCCCGCCTGCCTGCAACATCGTTGTCTCGAGAGCCGATGAGGGGGATTCGATTCGAGTGTGGGCGATCGATGAAACTGGGGATCGACGAGAAAACCCGCCGACCAGCAACATCGTCCGGCAAGATTCCTACGTGAGAAAATCCCGGGAGTGACCTGGCCGGTTCTCCCAGTTGGGAGGCGAATGGTCTAATCACCACACCACCGCGGCAACAGTCATATGGACTTACTGCAGAGGAAGTGGAAGAGGTTACCTCCTAGTAAAAGTTTTCTTCATATTTCACATAATTCTTCAACATTTTGCGTTTAAAATAAGCTCACTGCAGAAAAACATTAGCCGCCTGTGAATGAAACGTACACCCATCTTGTGTAATACCTCGACGAGTTCGAATAACAGCTGCGGTTATATTTGTCGCAGGATGCACAAGTGTCCAGATGCAGGTGACGTCTCTGATCAGCCACACTTGCGTCAAAGGAATGCGCATTTCGGTCGGATTTCTCGGACGTCTTCGTCGGAGTTTTACTCGTTGCAGGTACTTGCTCCCTCTCATTTTCAAGAGCGTTTAACTGGGGACTTTGCGAACAGTTCCCGACTCGTAAAAGATCGTTAACGTTCATAATGCCAATCAGTCGCATGCAATCTCTAGTTGTGCCATCTTTCGGAACACAGGGATAGGAATGTTGTGGTCCTTGATAGGATGATGAAAAAGTCAAATACTTGACGTACAGTAGCTCAGCTCAACGGCTGTCGTTCGAATTTCCCAAACATCTCTATCGTGTAAACTTTTTCCACGTAATCAACACAGCTNGCGAACAGTTCCCGACTCGTAAAAGATCGTTAACGTTCATAATGCCAATCAGTCGCATGCAATCTCTAGTTGTGCCATCTTTCGGAACACAGGGATAGGAAGGTTGTGGTCCTTGATAGGATGATGACGAAAAAGTCAAATACTTGACGTACAGTAACTCAGCTCAACGGCTGTCGTTCGAATTTCCCAAACATCTCTATCGTGTAAACTTTTTCCACGTAATCAACACAGCTCCAGAAGATCAGTGAACCACCTCCTGTCTGTATCACAGTTTACACGCAGTTCCCATCGAAAGATTTCTGATGTCTGCGGTGAAAACGGTGCTCAGCATTCCTTCCGTTTGGTTAGAAACGTGATTCGCCTGACCAGATGACACGTTTCCAGTCGTGAACAGTCCAAAGTTTGCCTTTCTTCGCCCACTGCAGCCGGGCGACTTGATAATCATAAGTAACAAAAAAGCCTTTTTGGTGCCGCTCTAATCCATATGTTCATGGCATGTGGAGTGACTTTGCGGAAATTTTTTGTGGAGGATCTGAGTCGACTTCTAGAAACAAGTATGAAATCAGAACGAGACATATTCCAGAGCTCTTAACACGTTGGCGTAGGTGGTCCCTATCCGCCAGAGACATTTTCAGCCGTAACGTCGGCAAGAATATCCTGTGGACGGTGAAAATTGTGCTACTGCTAGTACAACGCCCTATGATCACAAACTTTATCGCGAACACTTAATTTATGCTATAGCCTTAGGCAAGTCCAAGTGCAATCACTGCTTTAAGTGAATCATTGACATATGCGTTGCAACTCAATTTTCACACATCGAAAGAGATGTTCATTGCGATGCACCTCCTCTTCGCGGCGTTATGANATATGCGTTGCAACTCAATTTTCACACATCGAAAGAGATGTTCATTGCGATGCACCTCCTCTTCGCGGCGTTATGAATCCCATGACACACCATGTAAAGTCCAGCAATCTTCATGCAACGTCATCTGCAACTGTCTGAAGTTGTCACAACATTAGACATGCAAGGTAACTATTTGTTTTGTTCAAGGAGCTTTAGTCTTAAACTACTCTTTTCTGCAATATTTTTGGCGAGATAGTGACTTTAATTTAATTTTTACCAAAAAAAAAAACGGAAAATTGCTATGCGTATTAGAGATGCCATGGAAGAACTGTTTATTTTATTACTTTCCCACTCTTCTCGTTGCCTCGCCCATTTCTGGTCATCGAAGATGTGGGTACCCTCGTCGCGTGGTTACATGCTGAAAATGCTGCAGCAAGCGGAGCCTGATGATTAAATCGGGTTCAGAAACAGCATGTTGTTGGATCTGTAATAAAATATTTCAGGTGTGAAGCTTTATTGGTCTTGCTTCATATGAGCCAGCTGAGCTCGACGACTTGGACATCTGCAATACCTGTGACCCTTCATACACAGCACGTCTTAGTTTACATTCCCAACAACTCCATGACGAACGGACTGACCTTCCTTTGAAGACTTTGCGTGAAGTTTCATATTTCATACCATAAAAAATCTGTAACAAATCTCAGGGAAAAAACTGCGTGTTTGAAACCCTATTTCCGTGATGACTAGAGGCGCGGTAACANTAATCTGTAACAAATCTCAGGGAAAAAACTGCGTGTTTGAAACCCTATTTCCGTGATGACTAGAGGCGCGGTAACATCGCCAGTTGGAACACCTGTATGCTTGACGTCAGTATGCACATCTGTATACTCTCTAGCTTCAGATGCAAGTCTATTGGCATCTGCAGCAGTGGGCGATCAGTTTTACACCCCAGACAAGCTGGCACGAGATTGGCAGTCTACTTGTTTTCTCACAAGTCTGTTATTGGCTCAGAGTTGTCACGCGGGTGGCTAATGGACTGAGAGCCAATTGCAAACGTTAACTGCGACGTACTCATGTCCGACGTCTAACTTGTGCAAAAAAATATATATTTGCGAAATTTTCCTGTCCCTATTTATTGCCTGAAAATTTGTGCTTACCTTTACCTGAAATAAGTTGTTAAAGTAGTTTCATGATTACCTGAACATTTTTTTTTTTGCTTTCATTGTATTTTTGACCATGTGCACAATTTTAATGCGGGAAACAACATGAGATGGACATTATGACTTGTCACCATGGTCGATCAAGTGACACTGCGTGTGAATCTTTTTATGACAATTATTACATTTAGGTAGCGGTTATACTAAAGTCTGAACTTGTTAATGTGAGTGTGTCACGGCCAGACAAATTCAAAACACCTCGAAATAAATGGTTACCGAAATGAAATGTTCTCTAGAATTAAATCCTAACCTCAAAACACGCTACCTTAATTATTTGTATTCACTTCCAACAACTATGAATTTCGAGTTTTATTTTTAAATACAACCAACCTTACTTTTCCTGTAATAGTACATAGTTTCGTTATAATTTATTTTGAAAAAGTTCAAAAATTCCCACCAGGGTGAGCCGTTTTAATAAAATTGTTTATTTATTTGAAAGCAGCTAAATGGACCGCAATAAACGCGAAAATTCCTTCTAATACACTTTACACCACCAATTTACTTTGGACAAGTCGGAATCAATGTAACGATGCACGGAGCTGAAGATATTTGAAGTGAAGTAGTTCTGCGTCATGTATGACTGCAGCCTTAAACATGGGGAAAACAACTTTGATGGCTACCAGCTATAGAAAAATTCAACATTACTTCAATACAATGAGCTGCTTCGTTTATTAAGTTATAAGCAGTTAAGGCTTACGTAGGCAGGCTATCAGTGAGTACGCTAAACGTATGAAATTAACACTAGAGAATTTTTCGAAGGTTGTATTTCGAAAGTGTTGAAGTAGCGTGAATATACAGTAACATATGTTATTCTTTGGAACCGGATAAAAACCACCTCAGATTTTTGCAAGAGTTATTACGTTTGCATTTTTTTAAATAAAGAAGTTGTTCCAACAGCTTGGTTCAAAATTTTCAGACATACCATGTACGATGTAAACGAATAACTTTTAGGAACTTCCAGGATTGACTGGTTATGTTGTAGGGAATAGAGGGAAAAGAACACGAAAAGCAATTTCAAGCTGTAATTTGAATTCGGAAACCTGTTTTTCTTAACTTTCGCGCACCACGGGGGCATTTCGCTTATATTGTGGCGCGTGTTTTTACTTTATTCGTTTTATCTGCGAACAATTTATTACAATTAGAAAACTTGAGCTTCAACGAATTTGTTTGGCAATAAGTAATCACAGCCTTCTGTAAACTGGAGTGGTATTCATTTGTTCGATAGTTGCTTCTAAATTTGACACATACAGTATTTTTGAAGTTATACTTCTTTTGACGCGTTGAGGGTAAACGTTTAGTGGGCAACGGAAGTTGCGCGCGCACAGTGTAACGAAATTCGACAGTGAACGTGGTAGGGGTATGACCCAACGCGCATGCGCGTATCGTCTAGCCATATGCAAACTCAAGGTACACAACATCATAGCACGTGGTTATATTTAAAACCGACAAAAAATCAGTTCATGTAATAAGCAAATTGAGAAACATTTCATTTATATAGTTTGAATTCAATTATTATATGGGACAAGATCTGAATGAATATAATCGTGAAATAGTAACATACGTAATAAAATTTTATTTTAGTCACGCCAAAGAAGTATAATTTCTAACGCGCGTGCATAAGTACACGCACCCATTTTTTTTTTAATTGTTGGTAAGCGCGACACAAAATATTTGTTAAATTTCGAGGGTAAAATTTTTTTCAGCAATAGCGAAGAATTTAAAGGTATTTTTATGTCTCGGTGCTCTGCATCGTGTGAGCAAGCAAAGATTGTGTGGAGGAGAGAGAGAGAGTCGTGATGTGATAGCGGGTGGCGGTGATGACAAAGCCAGCTGTCGCGTGGTACCGCGATAAGCCTTTTGCGGCTCGCGCGCTCCTGACCTCCAGCCGATTTAATTTCTGCATTTATCTGAAGGAACATTCTGACCAATAACCTAATTTCCCTCAACGTGACTCGAGGTGCGGCGAGCCTTCCCGATCAAGGCCAGCGATTTTATTAAAGCGCGATGGGACCCCGAGACGGGAGTTTATGAGAGTCGGGTGTCTGGGCGATTGTGCGACGCTAAGCGATAGACGACGAGCGAGAAGAGCAACGAGTATCGCCGGAAGTGACCTTCAGGAGGAAAATCTACGACTGCGATAATCAGTGCAGTGAAGAGTGCGGCTGGCAGGCTGGACTGTTTTACTGGATGTGTGAGTGAAATACATTTCAAATAATGACAACAGACAGACTAAACATTGTTAATTAAGGGTGTGAGATAATTAACTATAACCAAAAAGAAACATTGAGAAGAAATGTAATTAGAGATGAGATAGATATTAAATATTGCGCTCACTGAGAAGTAGAAAGACTAAGATTGAATATAAATAGATAGCTTAATGGTGTAAATAATAGCTGTGTGAATAACATTTTAAAAATAGCTCTTTTAGTTTTATTAAGACCTCAGGCGTCTTGCAACAGTACATCATCATCATCATCTCCTTATATAACTGCATCGTTGCTTTTTTTATTAAATTTTATAATTTTTGGTTGCACTCCAGTGTATATTTATTTCCTCAGAAACCCCCTAAAAATAAGATTAAATATTGCAAACATGGAGGTGCATGAAGGCTGTGAAAGTTCAATATACTACGAGATATCAAAGATGTTGTTTTGCGGTGAGGACAGAGTGGCGATGTAAGAGACACAGTGTTGTGGAATCTGTTACTTACGATTTTTCTGAAAATATACTGAAATTCTACTTCCAGCATATTATTCCGCCTTATGCAAATAAAGTTTAACTGAGTTTTAAAAAATTACACCAAAGGGACCGCACCGCATTCATGGGCACTCTGTGTGATAATATTTTGTTTAAGAACGTTTTCTTACTTTTCATTACCATCACACGTTTTTCTCCCTGCATTTATTCATATTTATTTTAAAGGGATAATTATAATTGATTGATTAAATGGAAGTAAATGTTTTGTTTAATAAAAATTGGTATTTTTGTGTTAACGCAGGTATGAAACGATTGCAATACGCGATATATTTAGGAAACAACGAAGCACGTCATACATGGGGTGACTTTTCAAATGTTTGGTTTGAAAAGCGTTAAGAAACCTCGAATAGGCAATAGCATCGCATCGCGCGAGGCTGCCGCCCTCGCTAGAGGCCGCAGACGCCTGATTCAGGCGGCGACCGCGGAGAAGTCAAGTTAATGTGTTTTCAAGTAGTTTCTCCCTGGGGTTAGGGCAGGGCCACGTGTGCACGCGCGTAGGAGGTCGAGGACTCCCGAAGTCCTGGCGACAAGCGCGAGCAAGTGGAGTTCGAGCGACACGGCACACAACAAGTCCTGCGACCTGGAGCAAACGAGGACGCTTAGAGTTGAGTTGACAGATTTGGGAGGCTCTTAACAAACGAGGTCTTGAGAGAGCCGATGAGGGTGAGACAAGGTAGGGATGGAGCAGTGCTGGAATGCGAGGGCGGGGGAAACGGAAGATCCCCGAGAAAACCCTCCCGCCGACCAGCGGCGTTGTCCGGCGCGATTCCCACTTGCTGGAGCGACCAGTCGGGGATTGATCCCGGTTCGTTTTGGTGGGAGGTGAGCATTCTAAACGCTCAGCTACCGTAGCCTCTACGAGGTGATTTAAGTTAACGTCGGATGGTTAGGACTGAGAATTGTTGAGGTTGAAGGGGGTGACTGACCTTCTTCAGGACTGAGATGTGTTAAATAAATGACGGCCCCCGTTTCCCCAATTCCTTCCTTTCCATCAACACCACAAGCTATCCTGTAAGTTCGAACACGTTTCCAGATGGATTAGAAACTATTTCGTTGCTTAGAAAATAATTCAATTATTATTTTTGAAAGGCTTCTCCCAATGACACCATGATGGGCCAGTTCAAAAATTAAGAGAGGTTTTTCACTCTGCAGTGGTTCTGAAAAGTATTTTGCCTAGCTTTCTGTTACGATCAGAAAGAATGGCTGTGACATTCCTGCGTATTTTTATAAAAACGGAACTCGTAGTGTTTATTTTATTTCTTGGGTTTCAGAAGTGTGTTTATCAGTTCTTATTTGTGAGTAATAAAATATCCTACTGAGGGGATGTCAACGTTGTAGATTATCGTGATTATAAATTTCGAAACTAAAACAAGTTGCTGTGTTGTTCCGTGCTTAAGTATCAGCCTTACACGACACGTTGAACGACCGGTTTCCAGCTTATTTAAGTCGTTCAAGGGCACTTAGTTTGAAACTGCAACCATGATTCTATTTCAGTATACGATGCGCTGTAGGGCAAACATAAATTCTCAACTGCTATCAATTAATTATTACGTAATTAGTGCCACATAGTTTATAAATTATCAATAGATTCTTGCGGTTTCGCAATTACCAAATAATGAGTATGGAAAATTTGGCACAACAGTTGAATGTATTTGTAAAATATAAACTTCCTATAATAATAAACAATTTAGTAATTTCCTTGAAAACAGAGCTATGGCACACAAATTGAAAATTCCACATGGCGGATGAGATCGAGAATCAACCAAAAACTTTGCGGCCATCGGTAGATCCGATATCATGATCTACAAAATCGAGCTGATGGACAAATTTTCCCTGTTCATTAAGCATTACCGCCTTGGTATTTTATTTGCTCATTTTGCATCGTTCTGTCGCATGTAATAATGAACAATACCAGTGATGTAATTGTTAGTACCCACGTGCCTGTCGAGTGACGCTCTAACATTGTTAGAAACTGAGGACTGCTGCTATTACGTTTTGATTATAACGTGTATACATCTTAACGAACCAGTTTTTATAGTCACAAACTAATTAATGATATTTTACATATGACGACTAAAAATAAAACCATTTTTCCCTATTCACTATTATCTTTATTCCAACTCGTCCCAGCTCTGTCAGTTTCTACACTGAAAATATGAGAAGTTAAAGGTAGTGATTTTCTTCGAAGATGTCGTACAAATTTGTTCATCTAAATGTGAACCAGCAATTTTCACACCCGGTTGAGGTCCGACTACATAGACTTCCGAAAACTTAACATAGTAAAATCATAGGTCGTCTTCCGCTTTGCAGGGGCACGTTTTGGTCGTTCAGGTGCAGAAATCCATGTTTATTGTAATACTTTCCATTATAAAAAAAANGCTTTGCAGGGGCACGTTTTGGTCGTTCAGGTGCAGAAATCCATGTTTATTGTAATACTTTCCATTATAAAAAAAAACCTTATTATTAAAATTCACCTTTCTCTCATAGAATTCGTAGTTGCCAAAATATTTCACCAAACCAAANTAAAAAAAACCTTATTATTAAAATTCACCTTTCTCTCATAGAATTCGTAGTTGCCAAAATATTTCACAAAACCAAAACTAGCTGGCAGATGTGTATGATTTCCCTGGCGTTTAGTAAATGTTTTCTTACTATATCTCTGCGCGTTCCAAATGCGTGAAGTACCGGCGATGTAACCTGTTTGAGGCGATAATTACGCTAAGGAAGCTCACCGCGGATTATTGTGTAGGCCAATTCAAACAGGAGGGGGAGGAGGCCACAAATATGTACACACACACATACAAGAAAGAACATTCAGTTGTTTGAAATATACTACGCTCGAAGTGATAAACAGTTATTACAAAACGTGGAGTTTTACACACTGAAATTAAATCATTCGGTAAGCTGCTGACGTTTGGTAAATCAAGTTTACGCTGTTGTGATTCATTATCCTACGTTAGAGTTGTTTGCTGTGAATCAACAGCAATCACAGTTAAAAAACAATGAAATTTAGGAACCAAACTGATGAGTAGGATTTTTGTAATTAGTCCAAAGAGGCGTACACAGGTGGATAGCCCAATTTCAAGGAATTTTATTCGTGTTGTTTGCATATTCGGTTGTGAGATTTAAGCTAACTTAATTAAGTAGTGAATTTTTGGCAATTACGCACCATTGCTGTGATATTTTCTCCGGATTTTTAAATTTACTTCTTTACCTTGGCTAAATTACAAATCACGTGACTATTCAAACGGTCTTCAGTATTTAATGATTTCTTTCTGTCCTTGCAAAAAGAAGTGAATTTTCCGTGCGGGAAAAGCAGAAGTTGGAAGTGGCTTTAGAAGAGAACTGTGCATCGTGTATGCTATTATGCAAGAACAAATATTTTCTTACAAATAGTTAAAAAATAANGCTTTAGAAGAGAACTGTGCATCGTGTATGCTATTATGCAAGAACAAATATTTTCTTACAAATAGTTAAAAAATAAAGAATTGAAATAAACATTGATAAAGAAAATTTACTAATTACTACTGTACACAAAATATATGCGATGTGAACCGCAATGAAACATTCCGATTTAGCAGTGCATTCAAAAAAATTATAACGACACGCATTTTTGGTTATAGATTTCCAATAAAATATTAGGGGTGTTTTTATGTGTGTAGTGATATTTTTCATTTGTCACTGCTTTTTTTTGCTTTGTCTATTCAAAACGCGCCAATGGTCACACTCTTCATTTCGTGAGGTTGACGTGAATATATTT
Source organism: Clitarchus hookeri (assembly GCA_002778355.1). Classification (NCBI taxonomy): domain Eukaryota; kingdom Metazoa; phylum Arthropoda; class Insecta; order Phasmatodea; family Phasmatidae; genus Clitarchus; species Clitarchus hookeri. The sequence continues at coordinate 197,335 of NQII01002722.1, read as the reverse complement.
AATTTTCTGTTATTAGTCACCATCTAAAGAATAACTGGAAGGCTGAGAAAATAAGAAACTAATAATTTGAAAAACAAAATCAGCTGGAGGTGGAGAAATCTGAGAGAAAAACTCGTCAAAAACCAGACAATGAAAATGAAACATTGTAGCCAGAATTAAGAGTGAATACCGACAGATAATTACTCTTTCTGCAGGGGATTCCTGACTAAGTGAATGCAGTACTGGAGTGGTTGTAATCTATTCGCGAATTAAATACTCTTTTTTTCAATAAAATAAATATATCACTGTAATTATCTGTAATTTTTTTCTGTAAAACATGTGAATTCGAACTATCGAAATATTATATGCAGAAAGAAATATATTTTTTTTTACTCTGCACAATTGTTAAGTTTTGCAGGCTGATTTAAAAAAATCTAATATTTCACTTTGTCTAAAACGTCTGGGATGACACTTTGTAATAATTTGTATATATAATTTAGTTTCTGTTGTGTTTCAGATGGTTTTATTGGTTTTATGTTTAGCTGAAATCATTATTTTTTTAAATGATGCTGCGTTATAATAAAAAAACGTTGTTAATTATGCAACTTCGTTTTTTTTTTTTTAAAAGGAAATATGATGTTTATTATTTTCATTTACTTTTCGTCCCTACTGTTCGTATGAATACACAGAAGAAAAAANGCTTTAGAAGAGAACTGTGCATCGTGTATGCTATTATGCAAGAACAAATATTTTCTTACAAATAGTTAAAAAATAACGAATTGAAATAAACATTGATAAAGAAAATTTACTTATTACTACTGTACACAAAATATATGCGATGTGAACCGCAATAAAACATTCCGATTTAGCAGTGCATTCAAAAAAATTATAACGACACGCATTTTTGGTTATAGATTTCCAATAAAATATTAGGGGTGTTTTTATGTGTGTAGTGATATTTTTCATTTGTCACTGCTTTTTTTTTTGCTTTGTCTATTCAAAACGCGCCAATGGTCACACTCTTCATTTCGTGAGGTTGACGTGAATATATTTAATTTTCTGTTATTAGTCACCATCTAAAGAATAACTGGAAGGCTGAGAAAATAAGAAACTAATAATTTGAAAAACAAAATCAGCTGGAGGTGGAGAAATCTGAGAGAAAAACTCGTCAAAAACAAGACAATGAAAATGAAACATTGCAGCCAGAATTAAGAGTGAATACCGACAGATAATTACTCTTTCTGCAGGGGATCCCTGACTAAGTGAATGCAGTACTGGAGTGGTTGTAATCTATTCGCGAATTAAATACTCTTTTTTTCAATAAAATAAATATATCACTGTAATTATCTGTAATTTTTTTCTGTAAAACATGTGAATTCGAACTATCGAAATATTATATGCAGAAAGAAATATATTTTTTTTTACTCTGCACAATTGTTAAGTTTTGCAGGCTGATTTAAAAAAAGCTAATATTTCACTTTGTCTAAAACGTCTGGGATGACACTTTGAAATAATTTGTATATATAATTTAGTTTCTGTTGTGATTCAGATGGTTTTATTGGTTTTATGTTTAGCTGAAATCATTATTTTTTAAAATGATGCTGCGTTACAATAAAAAAACGTTGTTAATTATGCAACTTGGTTTTTTTTTTCAAAAAGGAAATATGATGTTTATTATTTTCATTTACTTTTCGTCCCTACTGTTCGTATGAATACACAGAAGAAGAAANAAAAAGGAAATATGATGTTTATTATTTTCATTTACTTTTCGTCCCTACTGTTCGTATGAATACACAGAAGAAGAAAAATTCCATTAACTTTTAATGCAAATAACTAATAGGTCGTTTCTGTTTTCGTATGTATCCTTTGACAAAATTGTTTGTCTATTCCATACAACGTGATCATTTTTGTATTCATTGTAGGAAAACTCACCACATACTCATTTATATTCTTTGATGCGTTATTTTAATTTTATGAAATCTGAAACTCTATCCAGGACTAGAAAAACAACGCATGAAAGTAAGTTATCAACCGGTTATATACAAATTTCCCGGTTTTCTTTTTAAACATAGTGTAGCTAATGGAAGTTTAATAATGCTTTTTGAGGAATGCGCTTTCACGAACATGCGACGTTTACGATAGAAGTAACATACCGACCCATAAATGGAAAATATAGTTTTATTTTAATATACCGACCCGTGGGCGTCAGACAATTTCAAATTTAAAATGTCCCTCTGCGTCTCAAAATTTGGGACGAGTTAAACAATTTAATAGTACATGATTGTTTCGGTGCAAAGCAAGGGAGTTGACTGTATATTCTGGTTCAAAACGAAGTTAAAAAATGAAGATATTTGCGACGCGGCTAACTTTAATAGATAGAGAGATAATATCAATATTCATGTATAAGTGAGCCAACTGGCAAAAAAAAAAACAAAAGGAAGCCTGGAGGTATCGTAAGAAAACCATATCGTTAGGAAGTGGTCTCGGCTGCTAGCTGATGTTAAAAATATATATCAAACTCTTCCAGAGTAGTAATGGCTCTCGGAGAAGTTCCACATTACAACTTCCTTCTTGTACTTTGGGTGGAGTGGAGAATGTATCTTACTTTTTGTGAAAAGAAGACAAATTATCACGGGAATCATTCGTTTTTATTGAGGTACTCGCAGTTAACAATTTTACCGAGACGTAAATTTCAATTTGAAGTAAGAATAACACATCGAATTACCATCACAAACACACAAATAATACATGCTTGGGCATACTTCAAATACTTAAACAGAAACGTAGAGCTGCATTATAGTTACATACGTGGNTAATTCGTTTTTATTGAGGTACTCGCAGTTAAAAATTTTACCGAGACGTAAATTTCAATTTGAAGTAAGAATAATACATAGAATGACCATCACAAACGACGCACAAATAATACATGCTTGGGCATACTTCAAATACTTAAACAGAAACGTAGAGCTGCATTATAGTTATATACGTGGTAGTTAAGTCTGTAGTAAGTTAATTGGCAGTTGTATTTTAGAACAGTGTCACGCCTGATGCCGTTTTTTTTTTGTCTGAGAGTCGTGAGGAAGTGCGAAGTGTGAGTGAAGATATTTAGGAGACTCTTAACAGCGAAGTCTCGAGGTCTTGAGAGCCGACTAGGGCGATTGAGGTGAGTATGGAGAAGCGCCGGAATGAAAGGGTGGGGGGAAACGGGAGATCCCCGAGAAAACCCGCCCACCAGCGGCATCGTCTGACACGAGTCCCGCATGCGAAAATCCGGGAGTGACCCGGCCGGGGATCGAACCCGGTTCGCCGTGGTGGGAGGCGAGCAGGCTAACCGCTCAGTCACCGCGGCCCCGGCAAGAAAGGGTAATCAATCAGAGAACTCAAACTCGCAAAGAGTTTATGAAAAAATACATTCAACCATTTGTAAATCTGAAAGCTGAAACTGTATTTCTACGTATAAAATAAAGTGTCCCGATTGACTGATTTACACACTCCCCCGTTCACTCATCAACGCACAGCTCAAACCAAAGTACGCAAAAGCATTAATATTTGGGGATGGATTCCCCTTACGGTGTAGGCACCCACTAAAGAGTATTTTTCGTACTTCTACCCTTAAAAGAGGGTTAAAAGGGATAAAGTGTGTTTTACAGGGCTCTTCAATACCTTAATAACCCGATAAGATACCGCTGTGCACTCAGCTTCACAAGGAAGCCTATAAAAATTACTAGAATTCATTTCAGTATTTTTTTGAAAATCAATTCCTGAGATGGTAAAAGAGGTAAAGAGTTTTCAAAGGCTCCTTAATAGTGCATTAAGGCGATAAGATATTGTTGTCATCCTGCGTCGAAAGACTACCTATTTAAAAGTTTAAAATTTATTTACCTTTTTTAAAAATTCTACCCCTAATAGGGTGACCAAGGGTAAAATTTGTTTTCGAGGACTCCTAAATAACTCATTGACCTAATAATATATAGTTCCACTGTTTGCTTCAAAACGTAGCCTTAAAGATATCTAAGAACGGTTTTCAGAATTTTTTTGAAATGCAAACACTAAGAGAGCGAAAAAGGGGTTACATGTGTTTGTGAGGATTCCTCAGTAACAAGATGAGATATTGTTATGCTCTTTGCTTTAAAGGGTTGACTATATAAATACCTGAAAACTAATTTCAGGAATTTTCATCATTCAAATTCCTGTAAAGGTGAAAAAGTTTGAATGTATTTTCGATGGTTTGTTTCCTAGATTACATTGTGTCCGTGCCTGTACATTCAAACGAACATGATTGGTAAATACTTATCAAAAGAAAGACGTGTTGTTGGTAGTGAAACCTGTCTCTTAGCGAGAAAAAGTTATATTTACCTTACAGTCGCAGAAGAAGTTTGCAAAATTGAGCAGGATTAATAATTTAAAATGTTATTTTCGTAGACAGCGTGGTCAGTGAAGTACATCGCGCTATATAATTTCCATATGAGGTTATACATACGTGTTGGATGACATTTTATACCACGGCTAATTATTTCATGCATAATTTTCGATGAAGCGTGAATTGGGATATAGTGCCCTGCGTAGGCAGCTTCACAATAACCATCTTTGTGTTGCAACGTTTGATTGGTTTCTTGCAAATATAAATGTCAGAACTATTATATGCTTGCGATTTAAGTACAGACCTGTCAAAACCACACGTAGAAACAATGGCGAAGCCGTTCGTTTATATTTCGTTTTCCAACAAGCCTGAGCTTTCTTCCACTACAATATTTAACGCAACTTGAATACATCCCGTTAACATTAATACTAGAAATGCCCAGAAGACAAAAACTCATCTATACAACATTATCGTGCAGTTTTTTAAGTGAATGAAGAATAAGATTTTTTTTTAAAGTGCCACAGAAGATGGTGTTACGAGGATTGAGCAAGGTTAATAATATATCAATATAATGATTAATTCGTACAGATCGCCTATGTTGTTCGAAGAGGTAACATTTGAGTACAAATCTGTATATGCAGTTGTAAAAATGGATGGCACAGTCCAGTGCATGGAGGAGTTCATCAACAGTATCCACCCTCTTGGCTTATCGCCACACAAGATTCTCCTCAAGTTTGAGTCCCAATTTATGTCGCCTCCTAAACGCTGCAATAGAACCTGTCTCCCAGGATTGGGAAAAAGATGTTATCGAGGCCACATTCTTCACTGGATATTCACGAAGTGGCAGAGGAGAAGAGAGTTTTTATGAAGGGCATACCACTCACTACACCCGAGTACCTTTTCGAACACAGGTTAATGTAATTCTCCCTGAATGTATGATTTGCTATAACAATAAATAAAGTCCAGGAGCAGACGCTAATGGTGACAAGGAGAGATCTCAGGGCGGACTTCTTCTCACACAGGCCGCTCTGTGTGGCCTGATCCTTAGAAGGCTCATCTAGCAACCTGATAATCTTAGCACCTGAGGGCATAACCACTTATGCGGTGGATAAAGTCGTCCTTCGGGTAAATAAAATGAGTAGTTCCTTAGTACAGATAGTACTTACGCGCGGGCGAAGCCGCGGATAGAAAGCTAGTTACATATGATAAATTAAAAACCTTTACCCGTAACACTATGTGCTGTTTTGTGCGAAAATTAAATTGGTCCATGTTCACAACAATATATTACATCAAAATTATTAATATGTTTTCATAGCATTCATTATTAACCACATTCATTTTAGAACTTCAATGTAGTCCAATAAACATAAATGGCATAGGAAGCCGATTAATAATACATTCAATTATAGAATAGTAAGTCACATGAATTACATTTATTTAAAATATATATTTTTTTCATGACGTTAAAACTAATTGAAGTTAGTACTGATGACTTTATAAATTTATTATTATTCTGAAATTGTGTGCCAAATAAATAAAGTGAAAAAATTTTCATGAATTACGAATATATTAGAAATTAAATATTTTAAATATAACCTAATTTATTTATTAAGTAAATTGGTTATTATAAGATATATTAATTAAAAGTATGAAGTTACTATAAAATGAAAATATATTAATTGAAGTTTAGTGTATAAGTACAGTTATAATAGCATTAGTTTATATTTCGGTTTTAAATATATTTATTTTTCATTATTTAATTAGAAAAATATATCAATAACTATGAATGTTTTATATATTTCATATAGTTATTCATGTAAAACAAAATTTTCCAGTTTGAGATTTACGAAAATTTTAATGTGGTTTTTTGGCTCTTAAGTGTATAATCTAGCAACTTAGAGAAAAAATCGTTTGTGCCTTATCAGCACTTACGTGGCAATAAATAAACCATAACTTTAAAAACATATAAAAAATTTAACAATTTTTAAAGCGGTACTTTAACATTTTTAAAATGCCAATGCACCTTAGAAGTTGCGGCAAAAAAGGAACTCATTAATAAAAATGCGAGGAATCTTGCCTCTCTATTGATGGATAAAATCCCAGCTAGATACACTGACAAAAGAGCATATCAGATAAACGATTCCAGGATGTTGAATCACGAAACTCTGCAAATACCGTCGCAGAGAAACCGTGACAAATAAATAATACCGGTTCCTGTTCGTCGCGTCGAGGTTACTGCGCGGCCACTGAAAGCGTGCGAGGAGAAGGCGTTGGTACGACCGCACTCCTTTGAATTCGTTCTTTTTGTGCGAACGTACCAGGAATTCCAAGCCTTCCTGCCCTCTCTCGCCCTACTAGCAAAACCGCATGCTTCAGATAACAAAAATTGGCAGCGAAAGAGAAAGTTGCGCTGACTCACTGTGGCTCTCTCCTGGAAGCTCTAAGCTGAGGAATAAGAAGAAGAAAATGCTGGTGTTCGGGTCGAGGAAAACCTATGGTCGGTGGTCTGTTTACTTCGAACATCCAAATCCGATTAGTTCAAAGGACACCTTACGCGTGTGCTATACGAATTGCTTAAATCTCTCTCGTAAGCCAGCATGGACGGCCATGTCTGTTTATCGGGTGTAGACCCTATTTCGTAAAGATAATTTGGTGTAGGCCTAAGAAATAAAATCATTCAAGTGGAAAAAAGAGTGTACAAGTTAAAATGTTAAATAAATTCGATTAACATTACTATCTTCCGCGGAAAGGTCATAACAAAAATCATGTTTAATTTCATCCCATCATTTTACGTGAAATGCCACTATAAAAATTTACACATAAAAACTCGAATGTAACCAAGTGATAATGAGAAGATAATGAAAGTTTTTTTTTTAATTTGTGCTTGATTATTTACAATTTAACTCACAATAAAAAATGTATTTATGTTAGAAGTTATACAGTTTTGGTTTTATGTCGCAAAAATTTTGCGAATAAATACCAAGGACAGCACATTTTAAGGCCATGTACCTTTCAACTTATCTGTATCCTTTAGGCAATTGTTCATATAACAATTGCCTTGTGACTTATAAACACTAAGTATCAAAAGTTAACGCCTAGGACCACAATAAAAACTTTTTTTTTTGTTATTATGCCTGCTGGGAAAGCCTTAAAGAAAGCTCAGTTTGTTTACCGTGCCTAGTCTTCGATCGAGGCTACAGCGAGCACACAGCCAACTACTTTCTGACCCGGTGTTCCTTATAGTACATTCACGTTTACTTCCAACATTTCCTGAAGCTGTGCAAAGGTTATATTTTCAGATTATTCCTCCACCTCATGCAAACAAATCTTAACCAATTCTAGAAAATTACACCAAAGGGACAAGAAACCGCATTCGTGCGAACTCAATGTAAGTAATAATTTGCATAAGAACTATTTCTTACCTGGCGTTACCAGTACATCTGTTTTCTCAATGGTTTTTATTCACACGAGTTGTAAACGATATATGATAAGTTATTAATAGCATAAAACTAGAAATTCGATTTTACAAAAAATAAGGTACGTTTATGTTGACACGAGTATAAAGCGCTTGAGATGCATCGCATATTTAAGAAACGACCCAGAACGTCATACATGGGGTGAGTTTTCAAATGTTTGATTCAAAACATATTAAGAAACCGCGAATAGACTATACCTCTGTAACCTGGAGACATATTACGAATCATAACTGTCCGACCTCCTCGCGATATGAGAGTGGTTGTGGTAAAATTACACCATTGTAAAATATTCTTTGTAAAATCGGTTTGTGTGTACACGCGTATCTCAGTAAATATATGTTCTGGGGATAAGACTTTTTTTTCCAGTTAAGGTGAATAAACAATTATATAGAGCTACCGTTTCTTGCTTTTATTCTGTTAAATATCTTGAAAGAGAAAAAAAACAGTAAAATTAATGTCAGCACAGTTTGTTCAGAAGATACGAAAAAATTACGAAGTGGAATCTAGTTTAATCCATTGGCGTGTTATGATACACTGAAGAACCAAAAAAAACTGGTATAGGCGTGCGTATGCAAATAAAAGAGGTATGGAACCAATCAAAGTAACGTGATGCGGTCAGCAGCTAGATCGGTCACTGCTGCTACAATGGCAGTTTTTCAAGATTTAAGTGAGTTTGAACGTGGTTTTATAGTCGGCGCACGAGAGATGGGACATAGCATCTCCGAGGTAGCGATAACATTTGGATGTTCGCGTACGGCCGTTTCACGAGTGTACCGTGAATATCGGAAATGCGGTAAAACATCACATCTTCGGCATCACTGCGGCCGGAAAAAAAAATCGTGAAAGAAAGGGACAAACGACGACTGACGAGAATCATTAATCGTGACAGACGTGCAACCCTTTCTCAAATTGGCGCAGATTGGATTTGTGGACTGCCCTGCAGGATTCATGTTGTTAATTGCCTCCTGCATACCTTCAGACATTAGTCGGGTCCATATCACTTCGTC
>NQII01002722.1:174992-188464 GCA_002778355.1 Clitarchus hookeri | reverse complement strand
GGGGGGGGGGGGGCTACGCGATATTAGGCAGGTGTACCAGTTTTTTGGCTCTTCAGTGTATTATACCGTTACAGATCTAATTCACGAGAAATTATAGCTTCCCAGAAATGCACATTGCAGTTCTGCGAAGGCCCGTCTCAATGTTTTCTTATGGTCAGACGTGACCTTGGGGTGTTTTAAATTGTATTCTAGGGACTCCTTTTAAGAGTGCACTTCCACGACCTCCAAGTACTCAAAAAAATATGTGACAAAAAAAATTAATTTTTCCTGCATGGCTTTTCTGCGTACCTCTTTATCTCGCCCGTATCAATTTACAGTCATACAAAATTCTCTGCACTATACATACTTGTGCGCTATTCGTGATTTAATTGGTTACTGACAACTATACGGCTCTATTTACCTGTGTGATCACTTCACTCTAGATTGGTTGCTCTACCGTCGAGACTTAACTATTGGCTAAACGCGACATGAGTTCTTGACCAATTACAAATGTCGAACTAGATCATGCTGGTGTTCAGTCTGCAGCGAAAAAAAAAACTGAAATTTTTCAAAACGCCAACCTTATACTTTCGGAATTATCGAAGGCTCTTTATGCAGTCAATCTTCATGAGATTCTTACAAATGATCACAGGCCTACTTCTCTATTTTTAATTTATTGTACAATTTTCAGTGAGTGGTTGTACTGCTTGCCTCCCACTAAGACACAGGTTTCACTACCAGTAAAACTTCTTTCTTTTGATAAGTATCTACAAAGCTACGTACTCGTATTTTAACTACGTTTCAGGGTTCCAAAATAACACGCTGTAGGTATATATCATGTGTGGTACATTAAAAGGACCAATACGTCCTCTTATGGCTTACCTATGTTTTTCTTCTTAGCTGAACATACCGGGGACACGGTTAACACTTCCATTGTCTCATTAATTTATGGTTTCTGCTGTTGCAAATAAGAAAATTTTCATAATTTATGTACATAAGGCGACAAAGGACTTGTTTCGCAATCACAGCCAATAAGATATAGGCTTTGTGTTATGTGATCTGTGACATGAACCAGTCGTATCGTGGAGCAGTAACTGCGTTTACGAACAATTTACCGCCAGGGAATACCATTGGGCACCGAGCCTCAAAGTTTACGGTAGCGGTTAAATATAACCTTCCTCTGCAACATGTAGGCAATTGTCTACATTGGGCATAAAAGGGTTAATACTTTCGTTAGAAAACATGTATTTTGAACACCCTGCAGTTGAAGCGCCTTAATGCCTAGAAGGGCCACGGTGCAGGGTGCGGTATCAGACGTCACTGGTTTTATTCCCTCGAGGGGNGGAAGGAAGGGGCAAAGCACCTCTTATGAAATTTCACATTCACAAACACAGCCAAAGGATCGTATTTGACTCGTTGTCACTGCAGCCTATAACTGTTTATGCCGTCCTCTGAAGTGTAGCTCTCTGCGTGACAAATGAAGATGCGGCGGGTTCCGGGTTTGAGTCCCATGTAAGGAATAACTGTGCACTTCGTGTTTTTCGTGACTCCATTACCTTTTCACGCAAAACGGGACCTCTGTAACAAACAAGATATACGGCTTTAGCTACAGATCTGGGTTAGATACCCTGTTGCAGTAACGTGGAGATATTTCGTATTCGTAAACAAGGCGAACGTTGCCGATGGCCAGTGTATTTTCTCAAGGTACTCCCTCCCTTTTCCCAGACCCTTTACGTTCCACCACCGAGCGAGGTGACGCAGCGATTCGACTTTGAACTGGCATTCGATATGACTTGGGTCGAATTCGCGTTCCGGTCATCCTGACTTCGGTTTTCCGAGGTTTCCCAAAATCGCTCCAGGCCATAGCCGATTCCTACCCATTCCTGCATGTGTGAGCAACTCGCTCCGGCTCGAATGACGTCACTTTCGACTAGACGTCAAGCCTTGCCTACCTGCCTGCCAACCTACCTACCTGCCAACCTACCTACCTGCCAACCTACCTGCCTGCCAACCTACCTGCCTGCCAACCTACCTGCCTGCCAACCTACCTGCCTGCCAACCTACCTACCTGCCAACCTACCTGCCTGCCAACCTACCTGCCTGCCAACCTACCTACCTGCCAACCTACCTACCTGCCTGCCAACCTACCTACCTGCCTGCCAACCTACCTGCCTTTAAGTTCCATTGCGACTACACCCATACGTTGTCTTACCTCGTCCATTCTCGAGGCCCGTTGGGAATGACAGATCTATCGAGGCATGGCGTCCACAGATTACGTCAACAAGTTTAAAGGTCATAAATTTAAAATGTATGCCTCAATTTCATGTATCTTCCACGTCGTCCCATAATCATCCGCATGTATCCTTAGCCTCTTCGACGCCAGCTTGTTAAACAAGTTATAACTGCATTACTTACATGTAATTACTGCCGGCATTTTCTTTTTTCATTTCCGGCATAATGCAATGGCGTTACCGCCAGAGCAAGCCAGTAATCGCGTTTACGTAGTCGAACTTCTGAAACCAGCAGGAGATGGTAACGTGTGTTAGCAACGTTACTTCGTTGACGCCGGTGGCAAATAAGTTTGACGTCCGTGCAGTTTGCTTCAAGACACGAATAATCTGAAGAGTTTACACGCGAAACATACTAGAAGTGAATTTTCCTTCATAAATGAACTATTCTAGTATCTACAATTGCTAAATTTTGGTTAATCAAGAGCTATTTTCTAAATCGTAATTTGTGTTAACATATAAACCATTTTTACCTTCTGCTGCTTCTGGTTTTTTTATACAATTTAAAAAATCTGGTGAGGACATTTTTGTACGTTTTGTGGTCAACGTGCTAGGCAGTATAGGTTTCAATACACATACCATTATTGCTAATTTTTAAATTTATTATATATTATTACTAAATTAACTATTAACACAATGTGTTATTTCTTAACACTTGCAGCGATTATAACTCTTGCGGTTTTTTTATCTTGACTGTCGCATTTTTTCCGAAAATATTGTAATAATTACGGCACTGTTACTTTATTGTTAAAGGGATATTGTTTTGCTGTGGCTGAATATTTTTTTACGACGTGCTAAATGTATAGCTTGATTATTTATTACTTATAGGTTTCGTAAAAATTACCGTATTATTAATTAACGTGTTAAAAACCATAGGTACATAAACATTGTAAAGTTTCACGAACTAGTAATTTCCAGAACGAGTGAAAAATATTATACAAATATTGCACAAAACTTACAGCTGAAAATATGGTATGTGGGGTATGTAAAGAGCTGTCACGTGTGAAAAAAGTATTTCAGGTTTTTTCAGACTTCCCGGCAGTAGAATCAGGTAGCCCAGCGCGGTCGAAACAGCGGGAGTTGCCAAGTGGATTTCGCCAAAAAAAGGATGTCAACCAATAGCATTAAGTCACCGTCAAAAGCATCTTCGTTAAATTATCAAAGATTTGCGTAACGAATCGCGAAAGCCTGCAACTGCCAATGTGCCCGTGACACATTCGGAGTCCCGATGTAGCGAGTGAAGTCGGTAAACGATCCAGTGGCAGCGAGATACGAACCAGGGCCCGAGAGGATATTCCACTTCAACGTGTGAATCCCGAGGGGTGAGGTCGCAAAAAAAAAACTTTCCCTTGACAAAATGTATGGGTTCGAGTTCTAGGTAAACCACATTCATCGTTGCCGCTTTTTAGATGCACGCGTTTAGTTTACGTATCTAAGATAATTTAAAACTGGATATTAAAATTTTCATTATTTTCTAGGTGACGCAGAAGTCGATAGCTTCCCATCGCTTAGGTAATGGGTTTTATTTGGTTTTCTCGTTGGTAATAAACGTTTTGGGTGGGGATACTCAAACGAGGGGTTAGTCAATAACTGTCGCAGTGGTGCCAACTGCCATACCGTGTTTTGGTAAATTCAGTGGTCTCCCAATTGCTATAGACCGTTCAGGGTAAAGTGAGCACTTTTGAGGCCCTAGTTAATTTTTTTTCCTTTCAGCCATTTTTTTTTCATGGTTTAACAACGTATTTTAAATAATAATAGTCATGTTTTTAAGAAACACAGTGTGCATATTTCATCACACTCGAAAGTTAACGCCTAAGGCTAAAATGTAATATACGAGTATGTATTGATTTTTATTCCAAACGAGAGGGCCTTTCTCACTTCACCGTGAATAGCCTATGAAACTAAGCAGCGTGGGACGAGGCCAGTGCTTAGTTCGGTGAACGCCGAGGACCGCTACGTGACGTAGGCACTCACGCCATCAACAGCCGAAGAAGGATCTACTTATCAGCAGGAGGTGCAGCCCTCGCGATAGGAACTCCACACAATCCCAAAAAAGTAACCGCGGTTTGGTTTTTTTTCTTTCTTTTTTTTTCGCGTTACTGTCACGCAGATAAGCGAGGTTTCCGAGGTCAGTTTTGGTTCTATCCCTTGCCTTCATTCCGTTGCCCGTCTTTGTCTCGCTTCGTTTGTTTTTCGAGCTCGCCGCGAATTAGAAACCTCATTCTCGCGATGATACGGTGGGTGGGATGGGGCGGTCTAGTTGCCGCACTACTCGCTCCCCGTCATGACGGACCGGGTTCGGTTCTCGAAGGTTTCGTCCTCGATTTTCGCGCGTGGGAAACGTGGCGGGCGTTGTCCTCTGCGGTGGGTTTCCTCGTGGTGCTCCAGTTTTCCTCACCGCGCTGTTCCATTGCCATTTCATTCCGCCTTCCTTAGTACGCAGTCTATTCAGTGTATATTCACAAATTTTTTTCATCAAACCTTCAAAAAAATCAACCTTTTTTTTTATGTTTTCGGTTGTTTCTTATATACGTTATTATTCACTTTCGGTTAAAATGAATTTCAGTCGTTTTATATCAATGATTTATAACATTTCATTTACAATTGACATAAATTAAAGGACAGAAAATTGGTGTTTTGGTAATGCTTGACGCATTCTGCGTCCCTATATTTTATTCGTCAGAACACACGCTCTGGCGAAGCTCGCAGGCGGACGACCGCAATAAGGATTAAGGGTTTTGTGGACGTGCCGAAAGAATACCACCAGGAAGGCGCAACCACGCCTCGCAGATGCAAAGGCGGGCTACCAAATGTTCCTGCATGTGCAACGGTTCCTGCACGTGCAGAAGACATCCGCAGACAACAGAAGGCACCAGGGCATGGACACAGCTGTATTTTGCAGCGGCCCAAGGGATGCTGAGCCCACACCAGCGGCTGAGTCTGTCCCGGGCTAGTTTCCGCCATAAACATTGAGCGCTTTTAGCGGGCGTGCTGAGGAGAATAACGACACAATATCCGGAGGCATAAGTGCGCCGAACCAAAAAGGCCACCCAAGAGTTCCCCGCGTGCAGAATGGAACAATAAACTTCCAGGCCAGAATCAAGGGGCGACGCCAGGCCGGCTGCGGACCACAGGAGCAGCGGCCACGTGTTTTACGACTCAGGGGGGATGCGACAAGCACCCCGACCATGTGCAGGGACGGTGCAAGTTGAATATGGCGATGGAGCCTACAAAACCACGAGAAGGAGGGAGGAATGGATCAGTCAGTCGAGGATCGAGCAGTCAGGCAGTCAGTTGGAGTCAGTCGAGGATCGAGAATGCATCACGACATCGACCTCAGTCGGAGGCCATCAAGCGGGACGTGCGGCGGGAAGAATCCGAGAAAAGTCAGTCAGACTTCGTCAAACGAGAAGGGTGGACCGGGAGCCGAGAGAAAACGAGTTCGCCAAATGCATCAAGACGTGGACCTCAGTCGGAGGCCGTCAAACGGGACGTACGGCGGGAAGAATCCGAGAAAACGGCAGCCGGCCGTCGCCAAACGAAGAGTGCTGAGTGGACCCGGGAGGAGGAGTTCCGAGAGCAGGCGTCGGGACGCCCCACCAAGCGCCGGAGCAGTTCCAAGTCGCCAGCCGAGGGAAGACAGCGCCGCAGTGTCAGATAAGTAGTTCTACACCAGGTGTGAAGAATCCTGCCCCCCCCCCCCCCACGACGCCAATCGCGGCGTCAAACCATACGTAGCCTACATAGAAAAAGGGGAGGGGAGTTGTCTCGTGAGTTCATGTACCAGTTAACCTGTTCAAGCAACAATAAAACTCGATTATGTGAACTCGCAAATAAAGTGTAATTTATTAGTAAATTGGACCTAGAGACAACAGTGTCGACGTATTCCTACGCCCTATCACTGAGGGCTAGCATCAAGTGCTGGCGCCTCACGCCGCAGAGCATATTCAATACCTACTTCCAAACTTCAGCATTGGCAGGTATCATGCTTACTAAGAAATAGTTCTCCCCGCCAAATATGATTAAACTCAGTGAACACGAATGTGGTGCGTTTTTCGTTTTGTGCGATTTTCTAAACATAGTTTTTAATGAAGAGGAGGAATATCTTGGCAGTAGAACTTCAGAAAGGCTTAAGATAATTTTGAAGTAACCGTGAATTAACTATAATGAATAACTCAGCTGTTCAGCGTCCCCTAATATCGCTCCCTAGCCCCTTCCCCCCCATTTTTTTTTTATTCCCTTCGCCCGTTTCCGTCACGTCTATGACGACCGAAATATCACTGCCCACGATAACTTTGGTATCTTAATTTTGTAATAGCATTCTAGTCAATGATGTTTTCTTTCTATTAATGGAAATCTCTTGTCAGCTATACCAATGGCACAGTATTCTCTGCTTTCTCGATATGATCACATTTCTAATCGAAGTTCGTAGTTTACTTATAATTTGCGACAAGTCCTTTGAAATCAATTCCCACCCGTTAAACCAGAGGCCTTATTTTAAATGTAAGAAATGACAATGCTCAAAATATTTTTAACAGCAAGTTAGAAAAAATCTGTTGTAAGTCCTATCGTACTGAGAGTGCAGTGTTTAAATTAGAGGCCTGAGAAACGGTTTTCCTGTTATTTTGAGAAAAAAAAAAAACATTTCCGTAAGGTTGTTACGTCATTATTATTAATCTTTTCACTGTGTTATTTTATTGACGTATAGAATTAAGTCATTAGTTATGCGAAAACGTCTGAAGGAAGAATACACACTGGGTCGAACGAAGACATTAAGAAGGGCTTTCAGAAGATTTCTGTAACCGCTAGCCAGCTGTGTCATTAGCAGCACTGCCAATATTTCCGTTATCAGCAATCGTGTAAATTATCAGCAGAGGAGTTAAAAGCATTTTCACTAATCTGTAAACAAGGATTTTGTTTCGGCTTAGTTGATTTTGTTCCCTCTTTTTTTTCCGAAGCTGCTCTACAACCACCTCATCTCACTTAATGCAGTTTTCAGGATGGTCAAGGAAAAGAAGCGCCTGTTCTTCTGGTAGAGGCAGCAAAATCTTCTTAGCAACAGACTCCTCGCATGCCATCTATGTTCGCTATGCTGAATATGATAAAATAGGCATGTATGTTGCCTAATGATTTGAAAAGGATTTGGTGAAACATTTATTTACGAGTTTTATATTTCTTTTGTTGGATTGAATGCACACTAACTTACTAAAATGTGTTTTAAAGGAAAAGGAAGGAAGAAAGTACGTAGAACATATAAAGGACCGCATAAATTTTTGCCGAAAGTATAAATACAAACCTACAAAAAACTACAGTTTTTGGTGCAATTATTTCTAGGTTCAGAACCCGGATAAAGCATATAGGTGTGCTCCGTTTTATAGTGCGAATTTATGTCAAGGGAAACCTTCAAACACCGAACTGGATTCTAGGTCTTTCTTTCTTGTTTATATTTTTCTAAATAAAATTCCGAAAGTACCCCTACAACCAACCAGTTACTGACCTCACAGCAGTGGAGATACACCGAAGAGCCAAAAAAACTGGTACACCTGCCTAATATCGTGTAGGGCCCCCGCTAGCACGCAGAAGTGCCGCAAGACGACGTGGCGTGGACTCGACTAATGTATGAAGGTATGCAGGAGACATTGAAATTTTCACCAATTTGATAAAGGATTGCACGTCTGTCACGTTTAATGATTCTCGTCAGTCGTCGTTTGTCCGGTTCGTTCACGATCTTTTTCCGGCCGCAGCGATGTCGAAGATGTGATGTTTTACCGGATTCCCGATATTCACGGTACACGCGTGAAACGGCTGTACGCGAAAATCCAAATGTTATCGCTACCTCGGAGATGCTATGTCCCATCTCTCGTGCGCCGACTATAACACCACGTCCAAACTCACTTAAATCTTCACAAGCTGCCATTGCAGCAGCAGTAACCGATCTACCTACCGACCGCATCGCGTTACTCAGATTGGTTCCATACCTCTGTTATTTGCATACGCACGCCTATACCAGTTTTTTTTTGTCTCTCCAATGTATAATGACTGAACTACGAGCTATTATTTATGTCACAATATTGGTTTTGTCAAATTTCAGCAGAATTAAAATTGTGACATAATTGCGAGTTCGAAAGTCACTTGTCTCGTCTGTAATGCTGTGTAATGTAAATAGCTATAAGCTGTTCACGGTAAAATGAGCAATTTCAAAATCCCTGTTTAAGATCTACTTGTATGTACGTTTTGTATTCCTCCAACGTATGTAATATTAACATTGCCATAGACCTCATCATTTTGTGCATGTATCACTCAAGCAAAACTAATAAATTATTTTGTTTTTATTTTTTAGAGGCATTAAAAAATCGATAGTGAAAGAAATTAATTTAGTTATCACAAATGTTTATCTAACAATTTTAATTCGACGTTAATACATAAATCTACTTTCCCTCCATCGTGATCAACTTCACTGGACGCATGTCACTCAGAGCGTAGGTTAAAATATATGTACTCTTTTTCAAGGTTGAATTCAAAAGTTCTCTCTCATCGTGAACAGCCCTGGGTATAGGGGTGTACTTTCGGGAAGTTTCATTTCTAAAAAATTTTACGTGAGCAAATTTATGCAAATGGGAGAGATTTGTGTGGATCTGAACAACGAGGTCTCGAGAGCCGATGAGGGTGAAGCGAAGTAGGCACGGAGCAATGCCGGAATACCAAGGCGAGGGAAACGGGAGATCCCCGAGAAAACCCGCTGACCAGTGGCATCGTCTGGCACGATTCTCACGTGCGAAAACCCAGGAGGGTCCTCACCTGTAATCTGACTCGGTTCACCGCGGTGGAAAGCCTGTGGGGTGCCAAACACCGTTGATTAATAACGTCAGACGTGAAGTTATTACTTTTCAACACAAATTTCGAAAAACCAATATATACATATATATCACTTTTTATAACTGTGTATGTACTTCGGTAAACTATGGCATGCAGGATCCTAGGAATGTTGGTAGCACGTTAATAAAAATAGTTTTAAGATTTGGCGTTGTATTGCAATTACAATGCTATAATTCACGGACACTGAAGTTAGTGTTTCTCGTTTGATACACCCAAGAGCACAAATTTGCGTGTTATGAACACATTTCCTTTCCTTAACATCTGCATGGTTACACTTGTATTGTGGATGAACGAAGTAAGACGGTTCTCGACAACGTTAATTTTCCGTGTAGTGGATGGATACATAACGAGAATAAAAGTATATCCTCAGCATAGTTTTCGAAACTGCTCAATTAACCGTGAGCAGCCTATACGTGAAACTGGAGGGAACCGTGACTACGGCCGCCTTCCGTTAGTGCTGACGAGCACTGGATCACTGACACTTCATCAGTGTTGGTCAACATTAAAGGAACAGATAGCCTATCCGTAACCAGCAAACATCATTACTCGTCAGTGAATAGATAGTTTTGGAGCCCTTGGCAGTAAACTTATATTTAAGGGGAGTGGAGGAAGGTATTCAGGAGTGGAATTCCACTGTTAAATTTAGTTTTTCTAATAATTTAAAAAATAATTTATATGTAAAAAAGTTTGACTCCCACAAAATTACCCAATAACATACTTCAATTAAAATATTAATTCAATTATAAGGTTATTATTTAATTACAATTTTAGATAACTTCCTGGAAAGATTATTTGAAATTTAACACTACAATCGCCCGAACGTTTGTAAATATGTCTAAGACTCTGCTACCTTTTACGCAGAAATTCGTCGTTTTCGTGTAAATTTCAGTTTTAGAGGTATTATTGAAAATGTTTGATTACAGAAACTTTACAATTTACTAGTTGTTTAATACTTTCGTGTCTTATTTTCACTTTGTGTTATTTTCTGCTTGCAAAAAGGCGGCAGCTTGTGGATTACATATTAGTATGTGCCTGAATTTTTACGACAAGCAGATAACATGCAATTAAAATTACACACAAAAATGTTTTCAATAACTCGTCTACTGTAAATTTTTTTAAATCCTACATTGTCGTTAATTACTATGAATCCAGAACTAAATCGCGAAAACGAAGAATTTCTTCTAAAGAGTACAAATATCTTTGATCGCATGCCAGTGAGTCACTATACACATTTTCCTGAGTGCCAGTGACGTCAACGTTGTCTGTAATCTTTCTAGCCTCGCGCAGGGCGCTACCCAGCTGCTTCGCCAAAACGACCGCCGGTGACCTTCAGCGCTCTCCAGCAGTGTCGGAACCTTAGATGACGTCACTGAAAACTGGCAAGTGAAAGCGGCCTACGTAGATCGTAATTCGCCCCGCAGTGAAAAACGAAGAGGTGATGAAGAGATTCGAACTCACGACCCTCGTAACGGCAGGGGTTCGAGGAGGTCCCCGCCACTAGCGCCAACCCGTCGCCACGCCTGACGAAAAAAAAAAAACAATTTATTAAACTCGTGTGGAAACTTTGCTGCCCGGATTCCAGCTGTTGAATTCCTCGTCTAATTTNTTCCTTTCGGAGCCGGTTGCTCTGAGAGCGCAGGGACGGCGGGTTGGTCTTTTATTGTTCTGGTTCTGGGGCGCTTGTATCGCCGTAATGCGAGAGTTAACGCTGAAACTGCAAACTGTAAGAAAATTACGTTTGCACGCTGCGCTTGTGAGTTATCTCTTCCCTCCCCGGCTCGCGCTAACTGTTGTTGTTGCTCCTGAGAAAAGGTTGGGATGGCGAAGGAAGGCGCTAAAGGGAGCTTGTGGAGGGGGAAGTTGGCCTGCTGTCAAATGACTATCGCCTGCGCCCTCGTGTTCGTTTGCAACGGCCTTTCCCGAAGTAGCTTCGAATACCGGAGCGCGTAGCTTGCCCGAGCCGAGACACATTTTTTTTCATCTACGGACAAATGAAAGTATTTAATTCTCTTGAATTGTACGCAGAAATAACGGCATGACAAAATGATTGCAGAGGAATGTTTTCAGCAAATTCTCGTCAGTGTGGAAATAACGCATTTGATAGTACATGTACGGTTTAGTGTACTCAGGCTGGGAAGCTCAAAGCTTTTAGTTTGGCAACTGAAGTTTTTTGCCACTAGGTAAGAGCTAGTATGGCATGTGTACCCATTTTTTTGACGTGACAACGTCTTATAATTCGATAGAGCCGGCTGCACGCACGAAAAAACATGACTCATGCGGCGTTACCTCGCTCTGAGGCGTTCCATGTAAGGCTTGAAGTGCAAGCGAGAGCGCGGAACGAGCGAAAAAACATTCATCAAATTCATGAAAGACATGTTTAATGTCGATTGTGCATCAGACGTTAATAACTCAACAACACTAGGAGGCACCACCATCGATTTGACTTTTTCAAGACACATTAAACTCGAAACACTCCCTTTCATTTCCTACTTTTCCTATCATCGTCCTATTCTCAACAGAATAACACAGATTGTAAGAAATTAAATATTACACATGTTTAAAAGTTGTAAAACAATTGCTCAACGCACATTTATACTTGTAAAAACTATTAAATTGAAAAAAAAAAATTGACATAATTGTATTTATGCGTACAAATAAATCTCACTTGATCAATTTCATTGTGATTTCCAATTACCTCCTTCTCTATATACATACAAATCTATTAAACAAATGAAATTAAAATTTTCTTTTGAAAAATGCTACCATTCCATCAGTATTTTCTTAAGACGTTGTCACGTTCAACTATCGTCAGTAAACCGACTTTACAGACAACCAATTTTTTTACATATTTTGTACTTTAAAAAAAATGTACAATTGCAATAATCATAAATCAAATATAAAATAACTTCTTAACGATGTGAAATATTTCTCTTTTATTATTCACGCAGCCTAAGATTTTAATTAAAAGTGTTCTCTTTGGAACACAGGCGCTTAGCTAGAGGCAGAAATTTCCCTATGCCAAACTACCCTATAAGAAAACTCGTTTTGTTCCCAACCTAAGTAGAATTAACCTTGGCACGTGTTACGTTCTTGTTGAATAAATTAGCAGAATTTCTTATACAGTAAAACCACAACAATTCCACGTATGTGTCTTTAAAAGGCGAAAGTTAAAGGACATCTCTATTCATTTCGGAAGGTGTTGTTCAAGACTTTTATAATTTAATTAATAATTTCAAGTTCAGTGCATTGGTTTTATGCAGTAATTTATATGCAGTGGCTTTATTAATTCTACAATGTACTAACCGATTATGTAAGCCTATATATTGGTGCCGTTTTATGTGTGAGAGTACGTTTTAAGTTAAAATATATTATTCACAGTATTTTATCACATGATATGCCAAACAAAAAAAATGAATAATTTTGCGTTATTTTATAACATTTTATGAACCAGTTCGTTAGTGATACGGTTACATTTTCAGTAATATTTTTAAATTTATTTTTAAGTGCAGTTATTTATATGTAGTTCTTTTCATGTTAATTAATTATCTTCAGGTCTTTTCCTTTTATTTTATTTTCTTTTGATTATGTAAATAATTTTTTTTAGTAAACCATTAATTGCTTACGCTACAAAATTTTAACAGCGCATTCAATATTTTCTTGAGATAAGTGGAGTAAAATAGTTTTTGTACTGCGTTAAACATTTTACGAAACTAGCAAACAATGTTTAAACTAAATTTTAAATTTCTTGTAACGATAAAATTTTTTTTTTAACAGTTTCCATGAAGACTGGAAATTATTAAACATTCGCAAGTCTGTTGGTTTGGATGGAAGTTTTGAAGAAACATTCAGGAGCTCCTTGTCGCCCATTCAACTGTAATACCTGACGGCTGTTTATCTTCACGACTAAAAGAAAACACATTACGTCGTTGTACGTACCGCAGTTGTTAAGCTATTTTCCGGGAAATAAAATTTATTTTGTTGGGGGGGGGTTTTTTTTTTTTTTTTTTTTTTTCGAATACTCCGCTTTTACGCTGGGGCTTTCGCCCGTTCGATTCCCGGCTCCACGATCGAGGACAATGTTGCACATCAAGGACACGCATGGTCAGCACTGCACGCAACAAGTACAGTACGTGACTGACGGGAGCAACCCTGGACGTGGGAGACGTGGGGTTGTGGTGTTGCAGACAGACCAGTTTGACGAAAACCTGGCCCAGTACACAGTAAAAACCACTGGAAACTATTACCCAGAGGTGTATAATGCTATGCGCGAACATGGGTTCGTGTTTGAAGCTTGGTGCTGTCAAGCCAAACTCATCCTCCCCCCCCCCC
>NQII01002722.1:136295-172818 GCA_002778355.1 Clitarchus hookeri | reverse complement strand
ACGTGGCATGGACTCGACTTATGTCGGAAGGTATGCAGGAAGCAATTCAGTGTATAAAACAATATACAATACAATTAAACTATATACAATCTGCTCTTTTTCTCCCTTGCCATCGTTACATGTGACAAATTTGAGTCTTTATCGCTTCCCAGCTGCGTACTCCATGAACATGCTGTGCGCGGAATCACAGTGATTTTTCCAACGGTAAAACTTCATCTTTTCAACGTCCTCTTTGTCCAAAGCATCGTCTAGAGACTCAAATCAGTAAGGACGTGGTAGAGACGTCAAGCCGCATATTTTCATGAAATTAAGTCGTGAATTCCTCCCCGAGGTGATTAAGGAGTCGTTGGTAGTCGTAGAAGTTTATTTGCCGAGATCCTCCAGACGAAGAGGACTCTAAAACTATGTGAACTGCTTAATTGCCCATTCCATTTACCAAGAAGTTTTCTCGGCCCGGAGAAGTGAACGGCTGATTCGCTAAGCATTTCTTTTACATCCCGAGTCGAACAAAAAAGGTCGCATTCTTTCCTGCCCACGCTAAAGAACAAGTGGGCAGGAACAAATCCGTATGAATCGAGAAGAATTCCAAATACAAAAGTTAATATGAAATTTTACGACTGGAAAAAGAAGGCTTGTAACAATTTGAAATCTTAACTTAATTAGATAAACTGTAAATATAGGAGACAACTAAAAACTCTCACCAAAAATATAGCAGTGTATGGTAATTGCACCACATTCCGTCTCTATATAAATTTCCGTCTAGAGCCGGTTTAGCCAAAGGAAAAACATTATTTAAAAATTTCCTCTAACGTCATGCAGAACTTAGGTTGTTTGCTATGTTTCAGGAATGGCTGTCACGTTTGTAGTAACAAAAATAATAACTTTAACTTTACTTAAAATCTGTTTTAATATTATATCAATTCTACAATTGAAACAATGAAAATGAAAACTATGAAATTTGGCACGTTTCCATAATCTGACGAATTTCTTAATGACCATTAGATTCTGTCAGTATTTCTGTTTTTATATAATTATTTTCTGTTAAAGATTTGTATCTATTGTTAGTAATCAAAAATATGGCCAAAGCAAAAATAAATAATAATTTATAGGGGAAAATACATATTTTAAATATGCGTTGGTGAAAATTAAGTTTGTTTCAAACGGTAGTCGCATTATGTATCTTTGAAAATAATTACTTGCGCTGCTGTGGCTGTCGTAAAGAGAAAAGTTGTATTCGAATTTACTTTCAATCCAGCAACAGTTAGTACTCTATAATTATTATTATTATACTGTAAGATCAGTGGTATATTTCCGCCTGTTTAATATATGATAATGGAATTTTTCGCGTAGTATCGCAGTTACCACTAAACGCTTCTACTGTGTGAAAAATGTGTGGCCACTTTTCGTAGCTTACTTTAAAAAGCAATTTTACAAACGTCAAGGAAAATAAATGAAGTTGTATCAACGAACCACTTAATTTTCTTTTTTTTCCTTCCATAATATAACTCTTATTGCACAATCTGACAGCTTACGTACAAAATCATCTTTCAACGTGTATTGCGTGTGCTCTTGCTTGTATCAGTAAATAAATGGGTGACGTAGGGTGGTTTCATTCCTATTGGCTTTCGTCTCTTTAAGTTCAAGTTTATTCCAACTGCTCTGTCAACTGATCAGAGCTTCGTTATTGCAGTATACCGAAGATCAAAGGAAACCCGTCACCTTTTGGAGTGTGCAGTTATCGTTGCGAGACGCAAATTGGGAGAAGGCCCGAAGTAACAGGGACAATGTCTTACCACATACACATAAAAAAATTTCTGTACTGGCCACAAACAATTGTTTGCAAAATTTTTGTCAAACTTTTTTTTTTTGTAAACTGCACCGTTGAAAGGTTATATATTTGTAACACATTCACTAATTTAGAAAACATACAAAATACACTGAAGAGCCAAAAAAAAATTGTTACACCTGCCTAATATCGTGTAGGGCCCCCCGAGCACGCAGAAGTGCCACAAGACGACGTGGAATGGACTCGACTAATGTCTGAAGGTACGCAGGAAGCAATTCACCCCATGAATCCTGCAGGGCAGTCCACAAATCCAATCTGCGCCAATTTGAGAAAGGGTTGCACGTCTGTCACGTTTAATGATTCTCGTCAGTCGTCGTTTGTCCCGTTCTTTCACGATTTTTTTTTCCGGCCGCAGTGATGTCGAAGATTTGATGTTTTACCGGATTGCCGATATTCACGGTACACTCGTGAAATGGTCGTACGCGAACATCCAAATGTTATCGCTACCTCGGAGATGCTATGGCCCATCTCTCATGCGTCGACTATAACACAACGTTCAAACTCATATTAAATCTTGATAACCTGCCAATGTAGCAGCAGTGACCGATCTAGCTGCCGACCGCATCGCGTTATTCTGATTGGTTCCATACATTTGTTATTTTGATATTCACGCCTATACCAGTTTTATTTTTTTTTTGCTCTTCAGTGTAATTTATGTAGGTCTGTGTTTATAACAAACTTTAAGTCTACAACACTTGTTTATTAAAATTCGACCTTACTTACAACCACTCCACACTGAGGATTGGTGAAATTTACTCCAAGTTTGTGCAGTGTTACAACATATACTCGGGCTGCTAGTTTGTTAAGAATTCCTCGTATGGACACAGCAAATTCCACAGCGTGCGCTTTGGTTGCAGAGCCAGGCGTTATTTCTGCGCTCGGGTTACGGAGTCACGGGTCGGGTAAAGGTTAAATAAATGATAGCACTCAGCCTGCTTCGGTGACGTGGACAAGGGACGAAAGTTTTGTACGCGCCACCGAGGATGGAGGCAGAAAGGAGGTCACACAGCCAACCCACGCTGCCCTTGTGACTTTCATATGAGCTTCATTCCACTCTTCAGTCGATTCCCTTTTTCCTTTTGGTCACATTTCCACTTAAAAGCAAAAAATAAAAAAAATTAAAAAAATAAAAATAAACTCACCCAAAATACGAGATTTCATTTTTTTTTTTTTTTATTGGTAAACATGTCACATTTAAGAACTCGCAAGAGTAGCAACTGTATCTTCATAAAAGTACTATCATTTATACTAAGATTCGTCAGATTGCATGTATAGTCCACGAAATTATTTGTAAATCTACCATTTCTGTGTACATGTACAGTGACAAAGCGAGAATGGTAAAAAAAAAATTCCCGTAAGTTCATGGTAACGTTCCTACAGTTGCTCAGGTAAGAGTCAATTGCATAAGGAAGTACAGTAGCTATGCTAAATATTCCTATATGTCCAGCTTGGCACGTAAAACTATTTCCATACAATTTATAGGTTAAAAACTTCCGTTACAGTTCAGGAAGTTTACCACAATTTTTTTTTTACAGTGTAGCATTCTATAAATACCAAAATTGTTTCCACTAATGTTATGCGAACTTCACCATTAAGATTTTCTTTTATCCGGAGTGTCGCTTTTGGCTTATGAAACATAATACTGAAATTCATGTTGACGTGTTTTTAAAGGACTCGTTCACTAGAAGATACTTTTATTACTCACTAGCGAACCGGCCCGGCTTCGCCTGGTAACAATTTAGTTTTTACAGCGATATTTTGAAAGACAAAAATGGTATCTGTGGGTTATCCTTAAAAGATAAAAATATGCTGTCGCCGACTTTTCTGTAGATCTTTTTGAGACCTACAATTCTGTGGCACATTGATTTGATGTATCTCTTATGGTTTTAGTCAGCGCAAGCCATGTAAGCGCCCTAAAAGGGGTTTTTTTACAACTTGATTACTAACGGTTCAACATTTATTTAATATCCTAACATTATATATAAATGTATTATACACCAAAACCTTCCTCAAGAAATTCTCTAAATGACGTTGACACCCGCATCAAAATCCGTCAAGTAGTTTAGAAGTACTAAGTGAATACACAGACAGACGCGGATAAGTGACTTTGTTTTATACTATTTAGAGATGAGGCCGAGAGGTGCGACATTTATTGATCGAAACTGCTATAGCACGAAATAGTAACCATGCTGTTATCAAATATCGCGCACCTACACACAAACTATTTGCTGTTAAACTGAGAAGTATTTCTAGTTGTATTAACTAAAATATTTTTTGACGTTAGATCACGCAAAAATAAAATAATAAATCCACATAAAACTTTTTACTGTCCGTAATTCACCCAATAATCCAACGTTAATGTTTGTCGTCCGTAAGTGACCCTAAAACCTATAGTAGTTGTAACATTAGTTACGTTTAGTATACAAGATGATTCTAAAATCATGGGACAAACATTGAGAGGTGGCACAGCTCACTAAAACAAACAATTATTATAAAGGAATATATGGGCGGGAGTGACGCGTTGAAGCACAAACACAAAAATAACACATGAAATGCAACATTGTTTATTTACAACGTCGCCGCTAATTGATTTTTTACAGCAATGTTTATAATAATTGCTCAAAATTGCTACCACCGACAGTAATGCAAGCTTGGTAGCGTCGGTGGAGTGATTGGCGAACAGATTCAAATAAGCTGGGTATTTCACGCACGCCACCATTGTCAGCCAATCACGAGTGGCTGTTGGTGGATGCATTTCCAGCAACTGTTTTAGCATTTTCTGTACGGAATCACTCGTTAAGTATGCTGCTAATGAACATTTTATGTTTCCGTTAATGTGTTATGTTATAGAGGGAGTCGTATAATCATGGCTGTGAGACTGCGTCAGACTGTCTATATCCCAGTTCACTCTTATCCAGAATGGCGCATGAAATTATCAACACGAAATAAAATGTGATTTAAACATGCATGCAGAAACTCGGAGATAACAGAACGTAGCGCGATATGCTGTATTAGACTGACTGCACAGCCAACGAATATAAGGTCTTTGATAACTGAGGCTGCTCATTTGTGAGAAACTTTCTGTGACCATAATAGAAATGAATTTTTTTTTCTCAGTAAAGAAAGGTTTCATTGCTATTCATACATTTTTCGTTTCAGAAGTTTCTATAGAGTATGTTGGTTTGAAGGTTACAGTAATGGAAACGATGTAACGCAGGTAGCATGTAATCGAAATATATTCGAACATTCTTTCGGACTCGAAGTCAGAATAATACTGAAAATTACTTTTTAGATTGGTACATAGGAAACCTATTAAAGAAAAGAGTATAAGGATATCTCGTTGAGTTACTGTGCAATTAAGGAGTGTTTGAAAAAAAAAAGTTTTATCCCTTTTTACCCTCTGTCATGTTGAATTTAAAAATATGTGTGTTTTAAACATGTATATATGTGACCTTTTGAAGTGAAGACAATTAAGGTATAGTATTGCATTGATGCGGAATTTAGGAGTCATGGAAAACCAATTTTTACTCCTTTTCTCCCTCTTAAGGTTTGAATTTTAAAAAAATCCTAAAATTCACTTTTAAAATATTTGTACAAACAACTTTTTTAAGCGAGGAGCACAAATATATCTAGTTGGGTAAATAAGCTACTTAGGAGTCCTTTAAAAACACATTTTATCCGGTTTTACCAACTTGGGGTTGTAATTAAAAAAATTCTGAGAGTATTTTTTACGTATTTGTATAGGCTGACATTTGACGCTAACAGCACAACGATGTCTTATAAGGTTGGTGAGCTGTTAAGGTTGCCTCAAAAACACATTTTATCTCTGTTTAATCTATTAAGACTTTAATTTAAAAAAAAAACTTAACATTTACGGTTAGGTATTTGTAAAGGCTACATTTTGAAGCTAAAAGCACTGCGATATTTCATCGGGTTAGTGAGCTATTAGGAGCCCTCTGAAACACATTTGAGCCTTTTTCACTTTATTATTTGTTGAACTTCATTTTACACATAGAGGTTTCTTTTATTTGTAATGGGGATTTCTGTCTTTATAATGGATAAGGTACTGAATTTAGGAGTTGTGGTTTGACGTTCCTTATATTTGGGTTGCTGGAGGGAGGAAAATAATTTGAATGAAAAGCTCGCTCGCTTTATTCTATAATTTTGTTACTGAAATGTGTTACAGAACGGTTTATTATTGAGCAACTGCGTACTACTAGACGAATGATTAACTGCGTATCCAACGCAATAGAAACATTGTGCGAGCCGCCACAAAAGACGAGTAAAAAAACAGGCCTACGCCGGCTGATGTGCTCGCGTGTGTGTGCGCGTGAAAATGGCGGGAGACAAGCGGTTTGCGCTGCGAAAATTAATTCTAATGCGTGTTATCGGAATACGCTTAAAGAATGAACTAGACAAAACGTCAGAAAAATTTTCAATCAACGCTTTCATTCCCACGTTAAGAAATATTTATATTGTTGTAAATAAGAATTTTTTTTATGCGTGATGTACTTGAGTTGACGGAGAACATGTTTCGTTCGTACAGTCAATTGTTACGTACTAAGCTTTTCAGCTAGCTCGTACTTGAAAGTATTTAGGGACGTAGCTAAATAATGACTCATGATTCGGTAGAGCACAACAGTATCTGATGAGGTTTTATTACATGAAGATTATACAGTTGCTATTTAAATGACTATTGATCGGGGGAGCTTTAAATTGAATACCAAGATGATTATTTAATTACATTATGATACACGCCATTTTAATTAAACCTAACTGGAAAGTCATCACCTTGTTGCAGCCGGAGGCTGATTCTGCGAGACGGTTAACGCTAGCCGGCCACACCCATCTTCCTGGTCTGCTTGGCTGGTCGGGTCGCCCAAAGGACTAAAGACGAAAAGACGCTCGTTCCGGGTGTTCCGCCGGCCTATATCAAGCGCGTGGTTCTGCGGCCCCGCTCAGTGACCCGTGGGGGGGTTTTTCCACTCTCTTCTTTCGCAAGGATCGACGACCAAATGGTGGCTTTGCAATCCCGCTCGTTTCCTGGTTTAATGTTTGAAGGCGTGATCAGGCAAGCCATTCAGCTAAGGCCTGATCACGCCATAACACAATGAGCTGCAGACGTTGTGTTCAGTGGTCGGAAATATGAACCAGTCATGGCGTCGAGTAGTTGCATGGTTTACGAATAAATTACTTCCAGGGAAGACCATCGAGCGCTTAGCCTCTCAGAGTACAGTACTGGTAAAGTGTAACCCTCCCGTGCAACATGAAGCCAATTGTCCACGCTGGCAATGAAAACATTTCGAAACCACTCAAGTGAGGAAGAAAAGTCGACTACGTCGCGAAATCAGTCGTCGTCTTCTGTGGGAGAAACTCAACACGTACAAATGATACTTTGAAGTAATTTTTGTGGCATCGTGCCTGGAAGCGAACTGATGCAGTCCGTCACCTCTACAACCGAAACGCCAGTTCCGAGGCATCAGTTTTAATCGAACCACACACCGCCATCCTCTACAACACAGTTTGAATTTTTCGCTAACGATGAACGATGTGACACAAACTCCAGCGTACAAAACAAAAGGTGAAATAATGGATGGCGAATAAGTTCAAAGGCGCATGGAAACATAACCGATAATAATTTCTCTCCGAAACGTGTCGAAGCTTTAACTGGTTTTGCTCTAAATGAGCAGTGGGTGCAGAAAAAAAAACTGTGCTCTGTGAAGCCGGTATATCAATAAACATTGCCTAAGTCTCCTGTGAATTTAATTTTAAACCAGTAAAGCAAAATCCTTTCAAAATAAGCGTAATTAATTTCTTGCGTAGGCCTTACTATCACATGCATTACATAACCCACATACATGCCTTCCTGTTATGCTCATACGTAAATTTGTTACACAGATTTATTTATGCAAACAGAAACTTTTAGTTTTATTAAAACTAATGTTAGTCGTATAAAATAAATAGAAAATAAACTTTTCCCCTCATTATCGACGACTGAATGGAAAATTACCTCATCAACTAATAAGATGAGATTAATTTTTTTTACACAATTCGGCCCAATAAGTTTACCTCTCAAAGATGTCAAGTTTCTTGATGACTGCTAAACATTTCACTTGACTGCTGCTAAGAGGACAAACTAATTTGGCTGCTTGTCACCTGAACTTTATGTCTTTCGCATATCGACAGTTTGCAACTGGACGCCGTTTCGTTTCGTACGATCATGATTTTGTCTGTCGTTTCTTTTTCGTGAAGTAACTCGGTAAATAGAATTTTACCGTAGGTCTATAGGTTAATACATTTCCTGAAAACTCAAATCTAACAATCAGACAAAATCTTGCTTTGCCGTCGGGCACTGAGGGCAGATTTAAGATTACAAGAAAATCCGACCAGACTAAGTTTCAAATGAAATGAATTACCATTATATGGGTCGCCTCAGCGACGTTAGATGGGTAACGGTCGCTGCATGATTAGGTCCATTTCGGCGAATTCTCTCCCTGCGTTTCGCAACTGGGGAACGTGCTGGCCACTACCACCGTTAGGCGGCTGCTTCCGTTTCCCCTTCTCCATCGCATTCCGTAACCGTTTCATATATTCTGTTCGCTGCTTCTTCGCACTTTTTGAATAAAACCTTCGAAAAATCACCTTATACATGACATGTTTGGCCTTTTCTTAAAGTGAGATTTTTCATAAACTTTTACATTTCTGTTCAAATAAAAGTATCCTATTTTTGGTTTAATTGATTATTCACTTGTATTGTACCTATAAATTATAATAATTATTTTCTAATTAGTATCAATAAAAACAGGGAGAAAATGTGGTAAAGCCTAGAAAGACATAGTTCTTATATACAATAGTATTTAAGTGAGGGCGCACGAATGTGATGCGTTGTCCCTTTAGTGTAATTTTCTACACTTTTTTAGTTTTATTTACATGAGGTGTAGGAATAGTTTGGAAGTAGAACTTCAGCAGGGCTTCAGAAAAATTGGAAATAACTGTAAATGGACTTTACTGGGATGTCATTAAAGCTGTCTTTCCAAAAACATTAAATCACGAACAGAATTCGAACTATTTAATATGCTTCAAATAGGTTTCAATTTATTGAATGTTTATTTCAATTATCGAATCCATCTCGTGCCTCAACAGTTAGTGCAATGTATTATTATTAATAAGAAATTATTTACTGTTTTTTTGTAATAACTTATAGAAGCCACAAAATCAGTGCATATGCAAAAAGAGTTGTTTGAAAATTTATAAGATTTTATTATGTATAACTTTGTAATAACATAACTTATTTAATTTGAATTTTAATTAAATTTTGATTTTATTGAAATTTTTTGTTAATTTTTTAACAAGAATGGGTTTTCTTCAAGTCCTAGAAATTCCAGTATTATTGATTTGAGATAAAATTATTTTCTTTATTTTAAAAATTATGTTGATATATGTATTGCTTTTGTAGTATATGTCGTACTTTTTTTTAAAATATTAATAGCTTTGAAATATAAATCTGTATCAATTATTGCTGTATATAATAGTTACAACAATTCAAATGTATTGTCAATAAGTCTACTTCCCATCAAAATATATTAGGTAGTTCAGTTTCTTGATTTTAAGTTTCAGGAATTCGCACGCTTCTAAACATTTACGCAGGCTTTAATAAACATTTCTTGAGCACATATATTTTTTTTTAAATTACGCAATTATACAGGTGCGGTTTTGTAGTTATTTCTATTGGATTAGAAACCCAGTTGCCAATATTATGAAATAATAATTTATTTTTATCAAATTCTCTCTCTGCAATGAATTTTACTAAATAAGTTGCTGCTGTCCATAATTCATTGCACGTGCGAAGTACACTCATGGAAAAATGACTCTGTATTTACGCATGCCGGGGCCTTAATATTATTATGCACTGTAACTTGAGTATGTTGGCAGTTACCACAAACTTCCAGGCATGATTAAGCCATTTGCAGTCGACACGCATCTAGCTTTATCAGTGCATCAGATCACTGTTTTGTCAGTAGAACGTTTCTGTAACAACTTATTATGAAAATTTGTGTTCTTGTCGTTGATGGTGTATTTCTGAGGTTAATATGTTGTTCTTTCCCACACAAAGATTCAAACCCGTGCACCCGTGCTAACAACCGTGTCAAGTTAATTGAAACTTTTTATTGGTAAAACTTTCAACCAACAAAACTTAATAAAGAAGTTTCTGTGGCGTATAAAATGTTTCTGGCACCTGTCCAAACATGCGTCACGGATGATTTATCGTCGCAAATGGTAGTGTGTCTTTTATTGCGGGAGATAAGAACATCTACAACGACCAGCTTTACACTGGAGAGAAAATGAGGCTGCGTTGTCACTGAAAGAAACAACTGAGCCATTCTTCATACACGACGCGAAATTCAGTACGGGATTTGTAAAAAGATACGCTGCATACCTTCAGCGCTAAAATACAGGTCTCGCCAATCACGTTTCGACGAGGTCCACCCAGGCAACGCCTCTGTCAACAACCACGCTAAACGTACATTTTTAATTTAATCAGCCGTCGCTGTTCGGGCGTTAGCTGACATCGCAGGGAAAGCCTCAGGTTGTTCGGTTAGCGACTTGATGGAAGGCTTCACCGTAGCAGCCTTGTCTTTCCCCAGCAACACGTTTAAAGGGCCGTGTCTGCAAAGTAGGATCCTACTATGGTAATTAAAACCACGAAGCACGGACGAACCAATCAGCGTTTAACATACCTGCACAGTTTTAGTGTGGTGGGCTTTACTCGAACTGTAGCATATCATGCGTCTTCATTCAACAGGCCGATGGATGCCAGTATTTGTTGAAATCTGTAACAGTATATGATCAGTTTCGTTACTTAACCTGTGGAATTGTATTTGCCAGAGTGTTGCTGGAAGCAAGCAGTCGTGCTGTGATATGACATCTTGTTGTTTTTGTAGCTGCGATGTACGTCAGTTATTTTCAAACGTTCTAACGCCACGTTCGTGCAGTATTACGATCCAGCATAGGTTCGACTTCCGACGAAGTAAATCTCTATCCTAAAGCCAACGCATCTCAGGTAGACTAAGTGTAATTAAATGTGTAATAAATCCTCTCAAATCCGTTGACCTCGGGACTTTTGAGAAATGTGCGCACTAATTGATCAAAATTCAGGGAAGTGAATAGAACGTTTGTTTTTAAAATAGCTTTCCAGGGCCTTTAATAGGTACAGATTTTAATAAATTGTATAACAATAACGAGCGAGTAAATATTCGGAGCCCAAGAGTAGACACCGCGTCTGTAATTATCTACTTATTCATAACAAGCAGATAAAGTGTGTAAAAAGAGCTTAAGAAAATAACAAAATGCCTAAATTAGTTTTATTAGAGAATGAACATAAACTCTCTAGATCCCAGTACATGAGATAACATAGAAACATTTTTCATTATTTCATTATAATAGACAACTTGGTGCAAAAAAACATTATTTAACGAAATTATTAAACATTTAATGTGAGAATTCGTATCTTCGTCGTATTGTAAAATTAGTAGCACCTTATATCGTGATTAAATAACGTCTAATATGTTTACTAGCAACAAAATTGAGTAAACTTTAGTTACTTAACCAACTCAAAAAACTTCTGATTATTACAAGAACACATACTGCAGTATTTCTAAACAATTGTAGATTTTGGGAAGCAATGTTTAAGTAAGAAAATAATTTTAGCTTTGCTAAATACCTGACCCATTATATGCCACAATAAAAAAGTTGCTATTTTTTAGCTATAGAAGTAGAAAATTTATTACTTCCACAAGTGTAACATAGCAGTTATAATTTGTCGAATGAAAACATTTAAAGACATAGCAATACATATTTTAAAAGAGAGAAAACTGGCTGAAGTGTCTGCATATTAACGAACACGGTTGTGCAAAAATTAAGAACCAAGTGGAGAAGTTACCATAACAGCGGAACGAACAGGCAGAATCGACTAATAAACTAATCAGGAGATCGCCTGTTGTCCAACTGGCCTACAGGTAGGGCATGCGCATATACTCAGCATGATAGCTGTCAAGGTAATGTAAAATGATGTCCGCACACAATTTTGAATGTACTCTGAACGAACTATAGCCATTTGTTGGCAACGCATGACGCATGCAGCCATTCACTTAAAAGAAATTTAAAAAAATATTAATGGGGTGAAGAACGATTGAGCGCAAACACAAGATAACCGTAAAGATGCGTTTTCCCGTTGAAAATTCCAGCATCTGAACTATATAAATCGGCCGATGCTTCATTTAAACTTACTGTTGTTGAGAGTTAGATAGTAACTTCTCTCGACTTAGTGACCGTAAAAACTTATTCAAGCTAACTCTTTTTATTGTGCTTACGGATGTTCACATTGTGTAACCTTCCCTGTGTGTAAAATAAACAGATTTGCTCATTCTTAAACTTATATCCTTTAAAAAATACAAAAAGCAAAGTAGATGATTTCAGTATTCGCAAATTTTAACCTGAGCTTTTTAATTCAACGTTAAAACATGGAACAACTTTCTCTCCATCCTTATCTACTTCGCTGAGTTGTTGCCAGGCGCAGATATGAGGGGTGACATTGTTCTAAGGTTGATTTTAAAAGTGTTCAATTAACCGCGAACAACCTATACATAGGTTTGATATCATTTCATAGATACCTTTAACCTATGAAACCGAGGCTATCTTGGCAGGGCTGAATTAATTGAAGTAGTTAACATCTTCCGGACAGTTAATAGGAAAGTTTGGCGTTGGGTTCTCGGATTATCTTCTCGTTCTCCTTACACACCTCCACGAGATTCAGTGACCGTTAGCAGGACTGTTTGAAACCGTCGTTAAGGTTTATTCGACTACGGTTGGGAAGCTAAATGCTTTTAGTTTGGCAACTAAAATTTTTCGCCCCTAGGTAAGCGCTAGTGTCACATGTATTCCGGATTTTTTTTATATTTTATAAGTTAAAAAAAAAAAAAGTAATTGCGATAATCATAAAGAAAACATCAAATAATTTCGATACCAAGTAAAATATTTATTTTGTATTATTCACGTAGCTTAAATATTTTTTCTATAAGTGACCTCTTTGGAACACAGCGCAACTAGTGGCGGAAATTTTCCCTATGCTGAATAAACAGACCCTGCCAGAGCTGCCAAATTTGTGATTTTCTCACCAGATCTGGTGATTTCGAAGGATGGTCTCGAGCCAAATTCGATACAATGTGCGATAGGTCGAAAAGTTAGTGATTTCTGCACACGTCTGTTGGCGGATCTGGTGATCTGTAGGAAGTCTGAAGAATTTTTTCCTGTTATCAGGTTATTGAATTTTTGTGTCTTCAAGTTTGTTCATTCTCTTGGAACTTACGATGTACATCTGGAGCGAGCATGGGAATATCTTAAGATGCATATTACTTGCTATATTGCAAGTGATTATCTTTCTATAGGTAGTCACACAAATAACGATACGGTCAGGCTCCATCGTAAGCAAGTTTTGGGAAACTCTACACCGGAAAAGAACTATGAGTATACAGCTTGAGATTATTGTGCGTTTGTACGTATCTCCAGAGAATATATGTTATTAACGTATTTAAATTTTTTTCACTTTAAATTCTTAATTGTTTCAATTTGTGACAGTAGTGTGTGTGCTTATATATGTGTATATATATAAAAACATATACACATATATACACATATATACATATATACACATATATATACATAATGTTCGGAAAATAAACACCAAAATTGCGGGAGGTGATTCCTTATGAAACACAAAGTCAAAAAATATATTGGACACCATATACTTAAACGGAATATTAAAGGAGATGGGAGTATGTAAAAATTGGGTTTTGAAAACGTATTTTTGCCAAATGCTATGTACAACACCTACAAAGTTCGCAGCTAAAAGGTGACTTATGCTTCCTATGTTGCAGACACACATGCGTGATGCTGGCAGTCCTCGGTCTGTGAGCTTTGTTCGGCTGGAGAAAGTGATACGTCAGCACGACAAAAACCCACCACTAGTGCACGCTCCATAGCGCGCCAAACGTGTGTGTCCCATTCTATTTGTGTGGGACGTACTGTGCGTAAACCACCGCCATACCTACTGCTCGCATAAAGTACAAGGCATTCAGGAAAAATACGTTTTCAAAACCCAATTTTCATAGACTCCCATCTCCTTTAATATTCTCTTTAGGTATATAATAACATGTGTATTTTTTACTTTATTTTTCATAAGAAATCACCTCCCGTAAATTGGTCATTTAATTTCCAAACAGACTGTATATTTGTGGCGGTAATAAAAAAACTGTAACGAGCAATAATACGTCATAGAGTAAACATGTTTGTGGACGCATAGGCATAATTTCATTAGGAAAATTAATAATTATCCCGCCAGTTTCGTTTTTTCACTAGACAGTCCGAGTATTTGAGGTGATCACTAAATTAAAAATAGGTTTAGTGTGGTGTAGAATATTTGTGTAGGCCTGTAGTATTTTTTTAATGTGTACTTGAATTGTATTTTTAGTACCTTAAAAGTGTATCTTCATCTTATTTGTCGCACCCTCCATCACGTATTCCTGCGCACGCCTACGCGCGTACACGGTGGTGCGTGGCTGCATACACTCGAGGCGCCCAGTCAGTCCACGGACTTACGATTACCGGTGGTAAATCACATTCAAAGCTGCGGAGACAAATAACTACATACCGGAAAAAAAATCGCGAGTTCAATGACCTGCAGGCTAGAATCTACAGCCTTATATACAAATATGCCGACATCAACTGCACACTGGTTGCTTGCTGTCACAGTGGAAGGCGACGATCGGACCTGCATTCTCCACGAAGTGTCAAATAAGGCGTGGGCCAATGGATGAAGTCATATCAACGCATGTGTTTTCAATTCTAGCTTGTCCTGAAGTGAATCCGCGAATTCTTCACGTCTCTGCAAATAACTTATTTTATGTATTTCGTCTGAATATAATTTGAGATGTACTGAAATTAAAATCACGTGATTTCCTGGTGAATTTTTTTGTACGTTGACTGTAGGACTTTCTCTCGGGAATGTTGGCAACTCCGGGCCCCACCTGTCCGCCGTCGGACTCGAGCGTGTCCGGTCCGCTAACTCACTTTGGGAGTGCGTGCAATCAGCGGCGCGGTGCGGACGTGGCTGATGATCCGCGTCCGCGCCGCGCGGTCCGCACGTGTGAATTGTTAATTCGTCCGGCGGCGTGCGGGCCCGCCTTTGGCGAGGCACGCCTCCTTTGTTTCCGCCGGGGCGACCGTGATCACGTGTAATTTTATCGCCCTGGGCCGTTAATCTGCTCATCAGTCCACGAGCTGATTGGGCGCGGCTTGGGGGCTGGTGTGTCGTAACCCGTGATAGCGGTCCACCTCTCCAGAGAGACGGGGGTGTTTGGATCGCGAGTTCCCGGGTTCGGGTATTGGTTGATTCATGTATATACAGGATGATTATAAAATAATGGGACAAAAATTGAGGGGTGGTGGAGCTCACTACAACAAACAATTATTGTATAGGAATATATGGGCGTAAGTGACGCGTTGAGGCGCAAACACAAAAACATAACACATTAACGGAAACGTAAAATGTTCATTAGCAGCATACTTAACGAGTGATTCCGTACAGGAAATGTTAAAGCAGTTGCTGGAAAAGCATCCACCAACAGTCACGCATGCTTGGCGACCTCTACATATGGCGTGATTGGCTGACAATGGTGGCGTGCGTGAAATACCCGGCGTATTTGAATATGTTCGCCAATCACTCCACCGACGCTAACAAGCTTGCATTACTGTCGGTGGTAGCAATTTTGAGCAATTATTATAAACATTGCTGTAAAAAGGCATTTGGCGGCGACGTTGTAAATAAACAATTTGTTGCATTTCGTGTGTTATTTTTGTGTTTTGTGCCTCAACGCGTCACTCCCGCTTTTATATTCCTATACAAAAAATTTTGGTTTTAGTGAGATCTACCACCCCTCAATGTTTGTCCCATGATTTTGGAATCTACTTGTATATACACACCTCAAAAAAAATTGTCACCACCTGGATTCCTACGTTTCTAGGTTGCTCAAGGTGCAAGAGAAGTTATTTGATGAAAATACATACTTCCTGTACATAATACCACGCCAGACTTGACGAATTTCCTTTTAAAATGCGCCCACTACCGTCTGAGACCCAGCGAATATCTTTAATAATGTTGGGTCGTATCAGAGTTCGTGAGAAAGAGTTTACGTTAAGTTTGGTTAGGTTCGTATTGATTAGGTTAGGTTTGTATTGGTAAGGTTAGGTTCGTATTGGTTAGGTTAGGATAAGTTAGGTTAGGATGGGTTAGGTTGGGATATGTTAGGTTATGTTAGGTTATGTAAGGTTATGTTAAGTTATGTTAAGTTATGTTTGGTTATGTTTGGTCATGTTTGGTCATGTTTGGTCATGTTTGGTTGTGTTTGGTTGTGTTTGGTTGTGTTTGGTTATGTTTGGTTATGTTTGGTTATGTTTGGTTATGTTTGGTTAAGTGAAGTACACATTTAATTTAACGAATATTCAAANATGTTTGGTTATGTTTGGTTATGTTTGGTTAAGTGAAGTACACATTTAATTTAACGAATATTCAAAACACTTACATTTCGCCAAATAAAAACAACACGTTGGTTGTTTAAAATACACACAGCTATTATTTACGTCATTAGACAACCTGTCTGCACTATTAACACTTTTTATTTTCCGTTAACGCAATATTTAATGTCAATCTCAATCTTAAACAAAATCCTTATTACTGGCGAAACTAAAGGCTCTGAATCTGTGATGAGTGATTTGAAAAACTACCTTAAATTGACACTGACACTGTGCGCATGGAACTTTAAATGTTAAAAGCAAAATAACCGAGCTCAACATAAAGAGTATCAGAGGAACCTTGGAGAGCCTCAGGTCAGGTATGTGAGACGTCTTCTTGCTTCAATAGTAGGAAGGATTTAATTTAAGAATGTTTTTCAATTTCCTTACAGGTTCGTTTTTATAGAACGCCTTTATTTCTCATTTATGTTGTATGGTCTAAATCAATTCTGTTTTTTAAAATTAATAATAAATATTTTTTTTTGTTTTCCAGAACAAAAGTATTTATTTTAAAGCCAAAATAATTTATAATTGTATCTTGACTTCAGATTTATCTGCGAGAATAGTGAGATTACTATTTGCGATACCGTCTTGCCAAACAGAACGCTCCTTCAGTATGCTCAAGGAGCTAAACGCATACATTTGGAATCGTATGTCACATGAATAATTCCATTGCGTAGCTGTGTGTAAAACAGAGATATTTTTTAAATTGTCTCTGTGTGTTTGCTATGAAAAGATATTTTAAAACGTCTTTCTTTAATTATCATAGTGAAAAGTTTGTATTCTTAAATGGAAGGCATGTGAGATTTTTAATATGAAATAAGTGAAAAAATCAAATTTCTCACATGGTAATTTGGTAAAAAATCACAGTATCCTTCTTCTGCTCTAAATAGTTTATAGTTTTCACTTTTTTTGTGTTGCATTACTTAAATATGGTTTGAAGTGTCCACATCAATGTGCATCACGAGAGAATAATGTGGGGAATAACATTGATCATACGTAAATTTTTAATACCTTGCACTGTTAACATTATTTTATACTCATATTGCTCCCATCCCCCTTCCGCTCCAAAAATGAACTGTGACGAACGTCAAAGTGTTATCTTCTTCCTTCACGAGTCACTTGTCCCTTGCTCGACAATGTGAACCAGTAATTCACAGCCTATATTTGAATATTTTCTCCCATATACGTGAACTATTTGGTTGATATTAACTCATGCGTCTTCCCCACAATCCAACTGAATCCAGCATGAATGCACTCCAGATTTAGCATGCCGTATTAAAATATTTAACGCACATGCCGTTTAATAAATGAACAACTTAAAAATTAAAAACAATGTCGATANGCATGCCGTATTAAAATATTTAACGCACATGCCGTTTAATAAATGAACAACTTAAAAATTAAAAACAATGTCGATAGTTCCGTTTCTGTGGCACATTATCAGTGCTTGCAAAAATAAATGCAGTCTATCTACTTCTGCAGTTTCTTTAAAACTGCGACATGTTTCCCAACAGCGTTTATTTGGAATCTTGAATGTCTGAGACGTGATTTCTTTATCAGCACATCGCTCAGTATTTGCTATGAGGTTTGGCGTTTCTCAGNACTGCACTTCACGATCCGTTTTTGTGGCACATTATCAGTGCTTGCAAAAATAAGTGCAGTCTATCTACTTCTGCAGTTTCTTTAAAACTGCGACATTTTTCCCAACAGCGTTTATTTGGAATCTTGAATGTCTGAGACGTGATTTCTTTATCAGCACATCGCTCAGTATTTGCTATGAGGTTTGGCGTTTCTCAGTGCTTTAGGAGCCGTTAAAGTTAATTCTAGTAACTGGGCAGAAGAACAGAAATAAAATATTAAGAGTCAATTGCCCGCCAATAGGGCAGTTATGATAAATATGTAGAAAGCAGCATAAATATCGCGCGAAGTGCTACGCACAAAAAAAAAACTGTGAAATTATAATACCAAGGGAACCACATAGAGAACGAATCTTAATTGTGTTATGGGTTGCATTTCAAAACAAAGGATGCCAAAAGAAATAGGAATATACAGTGGAGCATGCGTATGTATCCAATGTTAGGAGTTATATGAGAAATAAATTTACGTCAAACTGTGATAGAGAGCATCAATAGAAGATCATCGTGAAGTTAAGGTTACCTGCAGTCTACGATTCAAGAAAGACTGGTAAAAATTATTATTTATCGGTCACACCCCTGTAGAAGTGTGTCAGCACGTCGTAGGATTATATGGACAAGACGTATTGCTAGACACGTCATGAGCATTGACAACCGTAAAATCCGGTGGGCAGATCGAGCGAGCTAGCGGTTAGGATAGCAAGGAAACCGCTAGTGTAGCTTGCACGAGGTGTCCTCAACCTTTTTGAACCAAAATTTTGAAAAATCACCCCATGTATGAGATGATTGGTTGTCTCCTAAATGTGCCATGTAACACAAGGATTTTGTACACGTATTTACATAAAAATGCCTTATATTTTATTAAATNAACTTTTTGAATCAAAACTTTGAAAAATCACCCCATGTATGAGATGCTTGGTCGTTTCCTAAATGTGACATGTAACACAAGGATTTTGTA
Organism: Clitarchus hookeri; assembly: GCA_002778355.1. Taxonomy (NCBI): domain Eukaryota; kingdom Metazoa; phylum Arthropoda; class Insecta; order Phasmatodea; family Phasmatidae; genus Clitarchus; species Clitarchus hookeri. The sequence continues at coordinate 153,752 of NQII01002722.1, read as the reverse complement.
CACGTATTTACATAAAAATGCCTTATATTTTATTAAATTTATATTTTCCCTAAATTTTATTTTTAAATTGTAATATTTCATTTATTATTAACGTGAATAAAATAAGTCGCAAAATGGGTGTGTTGGTANAATTTTATTTTTAAATTGTAATATTTCATTTATTATTAACGTGAATAAAATAAGTCGCAAAATGGGTGTGTTGGTAATGCCTAATAGGAAATAGTTATTATGCAAAATATTATCAAACTGAGTGCGTACGAATTCAGTACGTTGTTCCTTTGATGTAATTTTTTGTTTGCATGAGGCGGATGAATATAGTGGAAGTAGAACTTTAGCAGGGCTTCAGAAAAGTTGAAAGTAAACGTGGATGGAAATTGTTCGCAAATTTACCACAGCGGTGTATACGCGTAATCAAAAAGCACGAGTAGAATTCCCCTTCCACCCACCCCCCACCCACAAGGGCCATGGTATTTTTCCTGCATTTGTTAAGGAAAGAGACAATTGTGTAGAGAAGTTCGCAACTTTTTATACAGTCACAATGATCAACGTTTATGTATCTTCAGACTGATCTTTAATAAATTTCCTATCCATGTACATGCTAAAATCATCAGTTTCAGTTCACGTAATTTATTTAGAAAAATCGAGTGTAAAAGCCTAAGAAAGGAAATTGGATGATGCCAGCCACAATTATTTGCAGTCCATACAAACAACTAGAAAACTTTCTTAAGTGCTTTTTTACAATAGCGCGGCAGTACAACTGCGACAGCACGACAGAAGTGATTAGCCAATCAGAAGCGAGCTAGCAGACGATGGCGTTGCGACAATGTGCAATACAAATTGTTAAAGTCACACCTGCGATTGTCGTATGCAACGAGGAAGAAGAAGAATAAAAATAGCATGTACATTTGTAAAAAAAATATATATAAGTATGTGTGCATGTGGCGAGGATTTGAATATAACCATGTTGCGTGTTATATAAAAAGTCAAATATGTATACATAGGAGCCTGATTACTTAAAATACCAGAAGCTCACACTATAAGTTGGAAACATATAGCGGGCGATATACAACCGCTGTTAATTATTTTCTTCCAGTTGTCAATTTTTGTATAGAAAATTAAAGGTTTTTTTTTTGTTTCTTTTGTTTGAATCCACATGTGTTAAAAAAAACTGTGTAAACTAAATACACCATTTAAATAACGAAACAAAACTTAGAAGCTTTATTTTATTACACCTTTCGGTTTCCACCTACGACGATTAGCAGTAATCGCATGTAAACGCAACGACAGCGTCGCTCTGTTGTAAACCTGACGTACGAATGGTCGCAAAGTGTCATGTCACCGTAAAACGGTCGCACTATTATGATAAGTCCTTCAGACGTATCTGCGAAATGATGCAGTTTTCCCGACGGCGGACGAGGCGAAAATGGACGAGGCGCTCGGGAAATAACAAAACCGACCCACCCGGCCCCGCTTCTCCGGCTCGAAACTGCCGCAGACCGCATTCTGCAGCCAGTTCTCCCCCTGATCAAACCTCGCCCTCTTGCTTCGGCTATTTTGCCTCTAGACCAGCAGCCTCCTGGGAATAAGTAGGATCCTGTGCTCCAGCGGTTAGGAGAGTGATCCACAGGCGTCCTTCGTGCCTCTCGGGAACTCTGGAGTGTGTGCACAATAGAACCCCATCATGTGTCCTACTCCCCTTTACCACCCTCCCCTTACTAAACATCCGACAGCACACTCACTGGTGCTTCACGGAGAAACTGCCGTCCTTACCCGGGTAGATAATAGAGTTCCTTAAAATAGTACTGCGAGGATGAATTCTTAAACCGACGTTACAGAAAAGCGATTACTTAGTGTTCGGACATAAGAGGTGCCGGTATCGGTGATTAAGTCGAGTTACTGATATTCATCCTCGCATATAGCAGGGTAAACGTGACGCTAAGGATTATGAATATCTCCTGTGATGAGAACAGTTTGCATAACGTGTAGTTCTCATTTACTTTGCCTTATGGACAGAGGCAAGTGAGTGAAACTGGTGTCATTGAAATTCCAGTGTGCAAGTAGTTTACACACACCGTCTTCCAAGAGCTACGCAAAATCGTTGCTTATTTTAAAATTGGTAATTTCATGTGAGTAAGCAGCTTCCGCGATTAAAATTTAAATATGGATGTGATTAAAAATTTATTTTTAAATATTTTCTTATTTTAACGATATTTTGTGTTTCAATATTGTTTTTATAATGGTTTATTTAATGAATTTCCAATTCAGGTTGGAACAATCTGTTCAACTTGAATAACATAATATACACAAATTCCATAATTTATAAGCAAAAATAAATTTTAATTAGTTTCAAATTGTTGAACTTTAACGCCTATGTCAATTTGCAGCTATCTGTATCGTGTGAGTACGCTTAGCACGGAAATGCCTGCAAAAAATTAGGATATCGACATAAAATCTTGCTAATCAATTGTAACACATGATCATTTAATTATAATTTTAATTATTTTGATGATCCAGGTTTGAAATAACAGACGTATATAATTCGAGAGCATAAATTTGTTTCGCTAACCTGCAAACCATAATTGAATGCCGCACGAATTATTTATTTATTTTGAAATTGTTGTTTCACGTAGGTTAGAATTTTATCAGCCAGCTGAACTGTCAATCTCGTTTGTGTACACTTAATAGAAAGATATTTTGTTAAAATCAGAATTGGTAAAGAATATAATTTTTCCTTGAGAGAGAAAAGTTGTCAACATTTTGTTATTTGCAAATACTTTATTTTATGACTATGTGAGGCGATACTAGCTAGCCTCTGAGAGAATTTGTTTATTTTAAAATAATATCGTACAAAAATTTTACTTTCTCTGCGGACGTTTTAAATGGTTTTTTATGAAATTTTAAGCCATATTGGATTTCTTTGCTAGGGTTGTAGTGAATTCGCATTAAGTTATTGATAAACGAGTCCGAATAAATATATAACAAGGCAAGTACGTTGGTACGAAGACGTGATAATATTTTCAANAGTTATTGATAAACGAGTCCGAATAAATATATAACAAGGCAAGTACGTTGGTACGAAGACGTGATAATATTTTCAAGTAGAGAAGATGCCTGAGTTCGAGCAGCAACCGTGTTAAATATTATTTATTTTTTACCTTCCGCGATCTTATAAAATGAACATGCAAGGACTATATTTACGCGCACATAAGCTCATGAGCTTAATCTTTAGGGAAGCAGCTTGACGTAGAAGAGAAACTACTACAGCTGCGGAGATGTCTACGATGAAAATTTTACGTAACTACTTCAGCTAGTTTCTCTCTACGACTACCAACATTTTAATTCTCAGATAAGTCTGGACCAGCTTAAACAGCGTGAAGCTCTTGTTAATTAACATTTTATCATGCACCACAATTATATATTTTTTATTCAGTTTTTTTTTTTTTTTTAAGCCACGAAGACTCTGTACGAAAGAAACATGCTCTTTATTATTTTTTTCCATGCTCCGACATAAATGTAAGGTAGCTAGTGTCGGCCACAATATCTATAATTTGAGAGTTGTGAATTAGTAGTTTTGATCATATGCAAGTACCTTGGTAATTGGAAGTATAATTTTTAATGCCCATTTCAATTTGTACAGTCAATAAAGGAGAGTTTTAAAATTCAGCCGCTGCAGAATTTTTTTTAAGTATAGTTTTTATGTGTCGCTGGGTAACTACATCCTAATTATACGAAAATATTTTTCATTTTTGATAACAGTATTGCGTTAAAACCACTAACAGTTAAATGGGTAGTTGACATAATAAACCTTGCACATAAAAAATGAAAAGTATNAACCTTGCACATAAAAAATGAAAGTGTACGCATCTTACAAAATTTTAAAGCTACTCTTCATAAATAGCAGAAAAAACATCCTAATTGTTTTAGAAAAATTAAATTACACTCCTATAATTGTAGAAATACACGTATCTGCCCTCAAAGTTGGTAAACAAGATGGAGACGCATTCGTCATGATCCCCTGAGTGAATACCTGTGACGTGTATCTTATGGCCCCCCATACCATAATCCGTGGTACGAGTCCGGTATAGCGAATACGAATACACGATAGATTGTTCCGCTTACTCGCACGTCTACGAACGCAAACACGGCCATCACTTTGTCCAACGACTCTCATCACCGAACACCACTGCTCTCCACTCGCCTCTCCAACACACACACACACGCTCTCTCTCTCTCTCTCTCTCTCTCTCTCTCTCTCTCGACACCACCGGATACGACGAGCAGGTGTCAGGCGTACACGTGCCAGAGGAACACGAGAACGCGAGCCTGTCTCCAACGATCGATTGTGCATTGTCCGTGCAGTCACGAGGGAAGAAGAGGGGGGAGCACAGTGGTTCTGATTGCACGAGCTGTTACTGTCAGTCAGGGCGGCCGGAACGGTCCTTCTGTGCAGGCGCTCGCCGGTGCAGCGAGATGGCGCTGGTGGAGCATGGAGGCTGTGGGAAGCCTCTGTCCTCCGCCGCTGATGGACCACCGGCACGTCGCTCCCCGTGGCAATCATGCGGAACGTCCAGCCGGAGTCCCACTACTCGGCCACTCTCGAAGTCACTGGTGCTCGCCGTCGTCTTCCAGGCACTGCAGACAACCTGCGATACACACGTAGTGTATCGCACAGTCGACTGCACTCGCCGTGTTGTCAGACGACCAGCGATAAGACTCTTGTTCTAACTGCTGCCAGACCGGTGCAGGGTGCAGGCGAATGGCGCGCTTCCACTTACGATCCGAGTGCCCTCCACACACGAACTGTTCGTGTTATAAAACTCGTTTTGATAGGACGATATTTGTTGGGTGATCTTCATTGCACGACCACTAGTGTAATTTTGACTTTTATATTTAATAAAACTTTTAATTATTGAAGACATCAAAAAAGATTTGTGGCAAAATTACAGACACTGCAAAAAATTAAAAAATTTCCCTATGCAGTAATTATTAATATGCTCAAGTTTATAGATATGTTTTATAATAATATTCTTTAAAAAACTAATAAATACAAAATTATTTTCCTAAAACAAATTTTAGTCTACAAATCTTTGTTATTTAAGGAGTTGAGTGATTAAAAAAGTTACCGTGTTAATTCGGCGTGCATATTAATTACAATAAATATTTTAAGGAAATACATGCGGAATGATTCACACCACCCGTACCACCCCTTTTTCTCGGAAACAACATAACATAGGGGGTTTGTGGGGAAACTTTGATTGCTATACCCTATATGAAGCATCAATTGGTAATAATTCCGTTCCTCCAGAACATACCGGAAGTAGCGGTACAGGGGGTTCGTGTTGAAATTTCAAATGGGTACGGGGTTCGTATAAAGTATCGTTGGATATATCTTCTAAAAGGAAACATCGTTTACTAACAGATTTTTTTCTGACGTGCATGGTTTTCGCACAACCAATGCAAATTTCACAAACTAATCTGTGTGGAATTACGGTATTTCCGGTTGGAGTGCGAGACTCGCTTTGACACTGGCAGTGACCTGTGTGCCGTAGTGCACGCAGCCCTTCAGTGCGTATTAGTAGAATATTTCCAAGCGAAAGCGGTGAATAAGGCAGCACAACGCAGCAAGCAGATTAGCCATCTGGCACTTACATGTACTGCAGGTTTTGCATGCACGTTAATTGACAATCGAAAGTTCGTTCATTCTGAACAGTCGTTCGTTGTGCATCGCAACCATTACTTGTGTGTGTTGTTTAAATGTTATAAATCGACTGTTTGTGGTTTTGCTGCCCAAATGGAACGCCGTTTACAAGCAAAGAAACATTTGGCATGCTGATGACACTAGGAGAACACCGTCCGATATGCAGAGCAGCTGCCCGTTTGTACGCAGAGAGATACCAACAGCGCGTGCATCGCTCGTTCAACGTGACCTTCCAGCATCTTGCATGTCACATGCAAGATACTGATATAATAGTATAATAATAATAATAATAATAATCACCACCATTACCATTACCACCATCACCATCACCATCATCACCATTCAACAAATCACCATTCAACAAATCACCATTCAACAAATCACCAAATCACCAAATCACTAAATCACCAAATTACCAAATTACCAAATTACCGAATTACCAAATTACCAAATTACCAAATTACCAAATTACCAAATCACCAAATCACCAAATCACCAATCCACCAAAGTTTGTGGAGGTAATCTTTAGTCAAATTCAATCCCTCATTTCCCGCGAACTATTTTTCCGATTTGAATGATAGACACATCGTTGCATTCCCCTTTAAATAATAAACAAAAGTCGTCGCATCAGACGACCTGTGAGAGACGAGAAGGCCGTTGATGTACTTCCTGCCATGGTAGTTAATCCTCATGATGCTACATGGAGGATTGCCCGCGACTTAGGATCGACCCAAAGTACAGCGTGGAGAATCTTCGCTGTTAATCGTTTGCATCCTTACCAAGCACAGCTGCACCAAGAACTTGAGGAAAACGACTTTCCTAAGCGTATCGATTTCTGCAACTGGTACCTCAGCAAGGACAGTGCCTTACATCGCAGTATTTTGTGGACTGCAGAGGCTACTTTCAAGAGTAATGGTGACGTAAACATACATAATACCCATTACTGGTTTTCATTCAACCCACATTGGCTCCGTCAAGTGGATATCCAGCGTGTATGGAGCCATGGTGTGACCATCTCGGACGTCGGGTCATAGGACCTTGTTTTTTTGAAGGGCCATTGAATGGTGCAGCTTATGCAGACTTCCTAGATAGTATTTTGTATCCGCTGATGGAAGATGTCCCTCTCGCTCTGAGATTAACACTGTGGCTTTAACAGGATGGCTGTCCTGCTCACTTTCCACGCAGAGCTCTGCTAGTTGGTGACATGTTATTCCCCAGACGGTGAATTCGACGAGTGTATCCTGTAGCTTGGTCAACACGTTCTCCAGACTTGGCCCCAAAGGAGGTATTTTTGTAGCGTAGAACTAAAGACATCGTCTGTCACGTGCGTCCAACGAGGGAACACATGAAAGAGAGAATCAGAACAGCACGTGGATCTCTCAGCAGTGCTGTGTTCCGCCGAGCAGTCGCGAACGTAAGACGGAGAGCAGAGTTGTGTCTGATGAAGGGTGGTCGACATTTCAAACACTTATGAAGAGTGCCGTGTGCGAATGGGTGTTCCCAGTTCCAGTTCACGGTGATTCTCTTACACCATATCGGTATTTACAGTATACCCGACTTCCTTTTTATTGTGCGTAAACTACGCATGTACGCCATTAAAACAATATTATTCGTTTATTTCCATTTGATTGTACGTACGAAAAACACGTTGCCGTTCATTTTCATTAGATTGTGCGTAAACTACGGACGTCAATAACCATAGGTATGCTTAGGATTTTTTTTATTGTGCGTAAACTATGTACGTCAGAAAAAAACCCTCTTAGTAAATGTTGTTTCGTATTAGGCGCTCTATCCAACAATACCTTTTACGGCTCCATGTTCCCATTTGAAATTTCAACGCTCACCTCCCGTACCCCTACTTCCGGTATGTTCTAGGGAACGGAACTGCTAACAATCGATGCTTCATATTAGAGTATCGTTATCAACGTTTTTTCGCGAAGAGATGATTTGGGTGGTGTGAATCATTCTGTATAATAAAAATATGATATTCCCTTAGTGCAAATTAATAGTCTATTCCAGTTTGGATTATTGTGTATTACAATGTTATTTTGGTCAACTAATTCTGAGCATAATTCGTATGTCTTTACCATATTATGTTTGGACCTCAATTTTATTTTAATTTTATATGAAATCGGTTCAATGAGTCAAGTTGCTGAAGCCAAAATAAATAAGCAAGTGGGCTTACTTCCAGAAAAGTGAGATATTAAGCATTATTTTCCCATATTAAGCCAGCATATAGAAACGTCATTATGTCTAAAGCAGTGACAGATGAGAAATTTAGAAACTCACGCTATGACGCCAACCGTCTTTGAAAAAACCCGCAGACTAGTAACAAAGTATTAATATTAGAAGGGATTAAAACACCTCTTTTTGAATATAGTGCGACGGCATTTGGTCACAGCAAGAGGTAATTAAAGCGTATCATTATCGCATAAAATATTTGTGTTAAGAACAAAATAGCATCTCACACTTAGTTTGCTGTGTGCAGCAAAATGAGCATTTATCTCTTTCCGACAAACGATTTCTGCATCTAATTCTGCCATTTTTTCGACGTGCATGAATCTAATTATATTAAAATTCTGAAGTGAAAATTATTGTCATCAATTGTTTGCTCGTTACCTAACATTTAATCCCAGTAAGATGAGAATAATTTCACACCTATAAAGCCAGTGACTATAGATGAAATTTAAAAATAAATATTATTTTTTAACTTTTAAACACTGATTCTAAAACTATTTATGATTTTGGCAAATTAAAATAGTTTTTGTCTATTTGGCACGTACATTTATAAACTGGCATGCCTAGAAGTTACACAGCAGAAAACATTTGTCTTGAAATTTACGTTAATGGTAAAAAGAAAATATATGGTAAAAAAAAATTGTCTTTGTTTTTTTTTTTTTCAACTGCCTTCTCAATGAGTTCTTTAGTTATTTCATAGGCGTCAAAATTACGACAGTTTTGTCACGATAGCACTAAGTAGTCAAAACAAGCCGGTGGTTTTGTCTCATGTTGCTGTTTTACAGTATTGCGTCTATTTATTCTTGCTAAATGCGATTGTTTCATACATTTGTATATACATTCAAGAATAACAAGCAAACCCAACTACTTGAAACCCCCTTACCTCAAGCCGTCACCTTTGCAGCGAATTTGTTACTCATACAACCAGCCTGTTGAGTGACGTGTTTTATTATTTCACAGAGATTAAACGAAGTAGATTTTGGGTGAAAGCTCAAAGAAGACGCCTATTTGTGTCAGAGTTCACATATTGAGTTTCTGCTTCACCCCCTGCGCAGAAATTCTTCGTTTTCGCTTCATAATCTCCAATTTATTGTAATTACTGGCAATGTACAATTATAGAAAAATTAACATTTCACCACTTGTTTAAAATTTTTGTGTGTAATTTTGATTGTGTGTTATGTGCTTGTTGTAAAAATTCGAGAACATTGTTATATTTTATTAATATGTTCTGGACATTTTACAACAAGAGGTAACCCACAATTGAAATTACGCACGAAAATATTAAACAACTCGTAAAACGTAAATTTTCTATAATCGTACATTGTCAGTTATTACTATGAACCCGAAATTGTGACGCGAAAACGAAGAATTTCTGCGCAAGTGGTGAAGCGGAGCGTCAACCATATAAATTTATTCACAACAGTAAATTTCAACCACTAATATGTAGCTCAGACAGATAGTTTTCTTTATAATTTTGTCGTATAATGGAACATGTAATAAATCAATTGGAAGTCAAAGAAATTTTGAACTAATACAGTCATAAAGTAAAAGTATTTTTGTGTGCAATGCAGAAAATTTCTGGTTTGGCAGATTATTTAAATTTCAATTAATTTTGATCAGGTGACTTATGAACACTGGTAGTAAAATATAAATGTAACTAAAGTGTGTGAGTGAAGAGATTTGAACGGCTCCTAACAGTGAGGTCGTGATAGCTGATGAGTTGCTAAACACTACATCAAAGCCTACTTACACAGTGTCGCAAGCGACACTGTGTAAGTAGGCTTTGAGAGAAGAGACAACTATCAGTATTAAATTTTCCGAGAGCGTTTTTATAAATCTATGAATGCAAACAACTCAGTGAAAAAATCTCCTGTAGAAACAGGATTTTTCTGAAGAAGTCTGGACCGTAATTTAGCTAAATTAACAAAAACGTTATCGTATTAACCTTAGCGCAAAAACGTCAAACAGCAAAAGGAATAACAAACAATATTACCACAAAACGAACATAAAATGGCGTAGTGCAATGATGGTTACGGCGTATTTTACATGCAATTTTATTTTGCTAATTTTCCCCCTCTTCGTACAAGTTATTTTTGGCTTCCGTTAAAAGTTATTAATCATTACCGAATTTCTGTCATCCCACTTCGCCTGGATTCCTATCCAATATTGGATTCCATTATTAAAGAAAGGAAGCTGCAGTGAGACCTACGGGTCGATGAAACTCGGTGTTTCGTGCATACTAAATACAAGTAAAACAATTTAGGAAACTAATAAAGGCTTGGTTTGTATATATTACTAATTATAAGACTCGGCCTGGACAAGGAAGGGAAATAAAATTTTTTAAATAAAAACACGGGTGATGCATAAAAAAATGAGAAGCGTGATCTGAAAGACTGAAACGTGCAATTACAGAAAATAATGAAGTTTCAAGGTAAATAATTTAAAAAAATTATCTCCCATTGATTAAATGAAAAACAACTCATGACGTCGATACACGGTAGCAATTTAATAACAGAGAATTCCATAATATCTTGTACCATAAAAGTGAGTCGCTGTGTCGTCTTCTTTTCAAGTTTGTTGTTATAAATTTGGATATTTAAATAAATATGTTGGACGTACCGAGGGGGATAATATCCGTTAACTATAGGCATGTCGGTGACTTTTGTTCTTGTTTGAAAATTACTAATACAAGGGATCTGTCTGGCTGAAATTGAATAAAATTCTGGACAGAGAGAATCAGTAAAAGAGGAGACAGGAAGCGTGCAAATACTGCTTGAATTCCCGTGGGACTCATTCCTAGGGAACATGGATGCGTAATTTATTGCAGACAACGTTTTCGGTGGAGCGTGAGGTACAGTCTATGCACAGAGTAGCAGTGCTACTCTGTGGTAGCTAGCTGTGCGGTAACCGTTTAAATCATCTAGCTAATACCCTCTAGAGTGGAACTCTTGTGGTTAGAGGTAAAAGCAACACGTGGTAACGGGGCATAACTAAGTGTTTATTGTTTCATTTTAAATGCATCAGCATTAAATTCCAAAGTTTATATTTGTATTTTATTATTAATGTTAACATCTGTACGTATAAATTATGTATAACTTAGTAAACGTATTTGACAATAAACATCACCACGTGGTCTAAGATTTGTCACCTTTATAAGCATTATATTATCATTATTAATATTATTATCACTATCATTATCATCATCATTATTATCAAAGTATCAAGTGTTATATTCAAATATCTTTATAAGCTTATTTGTTATAAATAAAATATATTCTGATTTAACTAAACGATGTAGGCTAACTGTTGGAATTGTTTGAAGGATATTGACCCTTTCAATGTAATAAAAATGTCAATTAAATATAGTATTTCCAAGAAATATTGATATTACTATGCAGTTAATATTCACACATAAAAAATTTGTAATTAAAATAATTGCTCTTTTAATGTTTGCAGATTTTTAAAAATTAATTTTTATGTCAATTAGATTTCACTTTTTATGGACTTTATCAATGTTTATGTAATTTTATATTGTTAGGTTTTTAAGTGTCTGTGTTTTGTATTATGTACGTACAATTAATTCTGTTTACATATTGTGTTTTTATTAATTCAGTGTGTGTGTATGTCATTTATGTATGTTTAGCTTCTATTCTTTTAATATTTATTGTTACTGTATTTTTTTTGTTTCTGTTTTCTCTGTTGTTATTCAGGAAGAGTATAAAAGATACTACAAATTTTAAGGTCTACAATATCAAAACCAAACAACCTACAACCTTTATTGACCAATCAAATAAACCGTAGGACCGTTATGTTTGTTTACCATACATTCATAAATGTTCAACGTGACCGCCATGAGCAGCTCGAACGACATCTACGCTATAATCAAACTTGTTCCACACTCTTGTCAGCATGTCTGGTGTTACGGTTCGGATGGCGTCCGTAATTCTCGTTTTCAGGTCGTCAATGTTAGCCGGCAATGGTGGACGAAACACTTAATCCTTTATGTACCCTCATAGAAAAAAATCGCACGGGTTAAGATCTGGGATTCTTGGGGGCCAGTGATGAAGAGCCTGGTCACCAGCTCCTCCTCGACCAATCCAGCGTTGCGTCAACGTCTCGTTCAGGTATCCCCGAACAGCTAGGTGGAAATGGGTTGGCGCACCATAAAGGAAAAATCAGATCGTTCCCTTTACATTGACGTGTCGAATGCGAGCTCGCTACCCCCTCACCACCTCAAATCAAGAGTTACGAACGCCATCCAAACCGTATTACTGGGACATTAAAGTAGCCAACACACGTTCGCACTAACTTGACGTTATAAAATGGTGGATGCTAGTAAACAGCGATACCCTCGTAAAATGAAACAATTATATTTAAATTGTAAAGCATATTATGAGAACTATATGTTGCTCAGACCAGATGTGAAGCCTTTCAAAAACGTTTACGTGTACCAAAAATGCATATATTTCTATTGCATAAAGTATTTCCACATAAAGAGAAGAGAAATACAGTTTGTCTTTATATGGAACTGAATACCGATAATATGAAAAAACAGCAGTTGGTAGAATGTCAGATTTCGTGAAGTGGAGAACATCACGCACTCCAGGCGTGGGTTGGATTCTTCTCCCGGCCGTAGTTTTTTTTCCTTTGTTGGTAATATTTCTTTTAGTAACAAAATAATTATAATCAATGTATCTTACATCATAATATATATATTTTTTAAGTAAAGAAAATACAAGAAAATATTTAACACAAATGTTAAAATCAATTTAATACTATATTTGTTTTGACGCTACATAAACACCACCTTAATGTTGACAGTACAGTAAGGAGGTAACGAAAGTACTTAATGTCACATCTACAGTAAAAGCTTAGCAGTATATTACATTAACAGTAACATTTGTTACGGGCGGCTCACAGATAACGAAAAATTAGTGTAGTGGTAACATTAAACACAGTAGGCACAACATTAGACTTTTATATGTACATTGATATGAGCCAAATACTTGCGCAGATCCTGTGCGAAAGGGAGTCATACAGCTATTGTATCCTCTCCTGAGAAAAGCCGGCCCACAGCTGTTGTAGTTAGTCGTCGATATCCTGCAGGACGGTGCTAGGTCGGAGTTGATGCCCGAGCCAATCCCGTGCATGTTTTATCGGGGACAGATTGGGAGACGAGGAGAGCACCTCATCCCGACGCAGGCATTCCTTCGACACGCGCGTTGTGTGTGTACAAGCGTTATCTTGTTGAAAGGCCGTGCCAGGGTGATCTCTCGTTTCAGGATGTCATTTAAATACCGCTGTACTATCAGGGTCCCCAAAATCACTACCTGAACTTACACCCTACGGCTCGTTATACCACGATACCAAAGCAATGCCAGTGTTTCTTTACATATTGCAGTAGTTATAGTCATACTCGCACGCGACCGCCATCCTTATTGATGCAGGAAATAAGTGCATCGCCGTTCGTGATACGGCACCACTCGTCTTCGTTCCATGCCATGCAATTAGCCACTTCTGTAAATGTCGTCGTCCCTGCCCTGTTGTTAACGGCGGCCTGCGCGTGTGCCGGTAAAAATTAATGGCGTGTGGGGAGTGCACCCAGGGCAAGGCAACACCCTCCGAGTGACGGTCTTTCCAGCTGGGACCCGTAGGTGACCGTCATCACCGGGCATGATAGAAATGAGACCCTAGAATGGAGCGGCGCTGGAATGCGAGGGCGGGGAAGCGGGAGTACCCCGAAAAACCCGCCGGCGAGCGGCATCGTCCAGCACAATTCCCAGATGCGAAAATCCGGGAGTGAACCCGCCGGGGATCGAGCCCGGATCGCCGTGGTGGGAGGCGAGCGCCCTGGACACTACGCCACCACTGCCCCACGCGTGGGCCGGTGACCTATCGACCTGCTGATGCCAGTCGCCTAGATATGGAGCGGGATGACTCGGGATGTTTTCTTGTCTAGTAAACGTGCCCAGCTGGCAGGCGAAGATGTCATGGATATGCGTTTATACTTGGCGTGCAATGCGGCCGGCGATGCTCCCGTGGTGTGGTCCGTCTTGGTCGATCGTAACCTGCAAGACGGATGTGGGTGCTCTCGCTTTACAACTGACTAGATCGCCAGGCCACTGTGACTCATTTGCGCGACTCTTAGCAGCGTGGTCTTGAGAGACGATGAGGGTGAAGCGAGTTGAGGACGGAGCAGCGCCGGAATCAAAGGGCGGAGAAACCGAGGAACTCCCTAGAAAACCCACCGACCAGCGGCATCGCCCGGCAGTATCCACGTGCGCAAATCTGGAAATGACCCCGCCGGGTATCGAACCCGGTTGGCCTTGGTGGGAGGTGACTAGTCTGACCACTACACTGAAGAGCCAAAAAAACTGGTACACCTGCCTAATATCGTGTAGGGCCCCCGCGAGCACGCAGAAGTGCCGCAAGACGACGTGGCATGGACTCGACTAATGTCTGAAGGTATGTAGAAGGCAATTCACACCATGAATCCTGCAGGGCAGTCCACAAATCCAATCTGCGGCCAATTTGAGAAAGGGTTGCACGTCTGTCCCGTTTAATGATTCTCGTCAGTCGTCATTTGTCCCGTTCGTTCACAATCTTTTTCTGGCCGCGGCGATGTCGAAGATATGATGTTTCACCGGATTGCCGGTATTCACGGTACACTCGCGAAATGGTCGTACCTGAACATCCAAATGTTATAGCTTACCTCGGAGATGCTATGTCCCATCTCTCGTGCGCCGACTATAACACCACGTTCAAACTCACTTAAATCTTGATAACCTGCCATTGTAGCAGCAGTGACCGATCTAGCTGCCGACCCGCATCGCGTTACTCTGATTGGTTCAATTCCTCTGTTATTTGCATACGCACGCCTATACCAGCTTTTTTTTTTTTTTTTGCACTTTAGTGTACATCTACCGTGGGCCCAAGTCCACCCGGTAGATCCACAATACGGCACCAGGCAAACTCTGCCTGTTGCTGGGGCAACGCTGGTTAGTGCGCATACGAGGCAGGCCTGTGACCTGCGTTCGGTAACCTTCATTGCGTTCACTGACTACCTGATTCTCCGCATGTAACGGGTAACTCTGTCGCTATGCTCGAGGTGGAATCGATAATCGACTGTGGTGGTTGTTTTCAGAGACCACAGATCATTGCAACTCTAATCACTTTTGTAAACGACGATGGTATTAACGTGTAACAAATTACTCACAGTTTGGGCCATCCTTCCTAGGTACTTCACTTATGTCAGTTTGTTGATCATGTTAAGTTACCATCAAATACGTCCCTTGTAATACCCAAAGACTCTTTGTTAAAATTCCAAAATTTTAAAGCTTGCTACAAATGTCAACTTTCAACCGAAATTGCAATACTTAATGAAAGTTTTACTTTTATGTATTCATTGCATCTTTGCCCGCCATTTTAATAAATAGTGTTACCTGATAAGTTAAACTAAAGGAACTACCTGAAGGAACACCAAAAAAATGTGGCATAAAAACATAATAATGACAGTGCGTCCGTACGACATCTTAAATTAATAATTTATTATTTCAATAAGCTGATATTGTGTTGCATCATGTACCTATGAAAACTCTGAACTTACTTTAACACAATTTGGTTTTGTGCAACACTTATTTTGAGTACTAGATAAACTTGGCTATAACTTATTTTATCCACAATGTTGTAAGATAGCATTATCGGAAAAATTAAGAGTATATAAACGTTCTATCTCAGTTACTTCTCAAACTCGTCTCAACATATTAAGCATCCAAGAAGCAATGTGAAGGGCGACCTAAAAATTATGCACGTTAAACATTATTTTCTAAATGGTGGTCATAGTCCTTTAGCGTTGTCTGTTATACATCTGAAACAATTAAACCTGTGCTGAAACCATTTTGTGCTGTAATAATAGCTCGAAAACCCCCCTCAACCCCACTTTTTCGTAAATACCACCGCCAAAACTAAAAATTTGGTTAGACAGGGCATATTATAATGCACTCAGTCTGTTACCATAAAATCCGGCGAAAATTTCTTGTGTTGCGTATATTTTATAAATCGGAAGTATTTTTTTCTCTACGCTATCGAGAACATCGTAAAAATCACCTATGTGTCGAGTGAAGTAGGTTTGTTGTTTGTAATTGTGTTAACTACACTATAATAAATCCTTACAAATATGCTTATTCAAACTTCTTGTTCAAGGTTTTGATTGAAAAATGACTGTGAATTTTCACAAGAATTCTAACATTGTAATATTGGCATTCCTGCAGGAACTAAATATATTGATAAACGTATTTTGATGGATTATGGAAATATAAGTTTAAAGGCTCGTTATTCTATAGGGAAACATCGCTACGGAGTAGCTAACAGTATTGGCGCGTATTTGTAGTTGACTATCTGGACAAAACCTCTGATAGAGGCAAACCGCTCAATTTCAGCAGCGTGCCATGAATATGACAAGGACGCAGTAATTGTTCGCTTGGAACCCCACCACGAAGTTGGTTGATTGGCGTACATTGTGCGAGCGACTGCATTTGTGCCGGTCGATAGTGCTTCGACAAGGGTTGGAGGGGGGCTGTAAAACGTCCTCGTCCAACCGGGTGTTCTGGCCTTGTACCGAACGCACGTGCCACGCGAGTTCATTACGAACGCGCCCTTCCAACACGACCACGTGTCGCTGCAATCTGCTCTACTGTGGCATCTGCTTGAGTATCTATGTGTATAGTGTTGACATTTAACCAAATAAGCGCGATTTCAATCGGATACACGAGATCGTAATGAAAAACAGTTTTCCGCTCTGTACTTTTGAAGTATGTATCTCCCCGTAATACCTGTAGCTTTGGGTATTTCGAAAGAACAATGCGCGACTTACATGTGAAGCGTTTTTCACCTCTATAACCCGAAACGATTGTTTCTACGATAGCTCGGATATTCAAACCATATTATAATCCTACCATTTAAAGTAAATAAAAAATGTTATCGCTAATCGCCAATAGCATACAAAACTTCAAATACGTCAACATACGGCAAATTGCCGTGTTAATCATTTCCGAGCACTCCCCGAAATATTTGCGGAAATTTGCATTTAACGATCTAAGCTACGTACAGTAAATGTAAATCAAGGGCGTTCTTTGTATCTTCGGTAGCTTCGAACTTTGGAGACGAGCATCGAAGAAGTTACGTTAAACGTTCCTACTGCTGTGATCAGGTCTGTTCGGATTGTGCGTGTTTGAGGTCTGGCTGAGACATGTCCCGTTCACTATCTAATGCAACAGAATAATTCTTCTTCATGTTTGGCCGAGGAGGGTGAAATCTCGATGCCTGTACACCGGATGTGCTCGAATAAATGTTAATAAATACTAGGGTGTGGTAGGTGAGTACAAATGCAACTCTGCGAACTTGGCACGTCAACCAGCCTGCGCCCAGTTCTGCGCGCCTGATAACACCGCTCAGCGCCACACGGCTGATATACACTGAAGTGCCAAAAAAACTGGTATACCTGCCTAATATCGAGTAGGGCC
>NQII01002722.1:112142-133556 GCA_002778355.1 Clitarchus hookeri | reverse complement strand
CTAGTGCCCTAGGCAAGTGCCTTGTTTGCCTAGGCTGCAGTACGGCACTGCATGTATTCCACACAAACGCTAGGCAAGATCTGCTGCTTGCACGGCAGTATTTCTGGACAATTGGTTTCATTTCCGAACTGTTCGCTTTTATTTTCCGCACCCGTGAACACTCGCGCTGCTCTACGGCTCCTCTACTGTCACATACATCGAGGCGTTTCGTCTCGCCAAAACTTTCCTGCGAGCGTTTCCGTTTCTTTTATTTCTACTTTCTTCCCTCGCTTTATTTCTCGGTTGCCGTGGCAACGTTACCGTTGGAAGAGGGCCGGGTAGCTTCGTGGGCCAATCGGAAATGTTCAGGCGAGGCAGCTGACCCCTAGCTACGAGCGCACATGTGTTTTATTTACATGCGAGGCTGATTGTGTGTAATAAATAAAAATGTGCCTTCGCAGAATAAAGATTTTTTTTTAGAATTGGAAATAATAAAAATGTACAGCCGCAACACGCAAGTACAGGAAAGACCATCAAGAGTGGCGACAGTGTCAATTGAAAAAGATCTGCTGCGTGAAACGCAAAATGAACAAAAGTTAATAAAAGTCTGATCAATCAGATTTCAAATAAAGGCAGAGTAAATACAACTTTATAGCTTGTAAATATTCTCGCTGATATGTAATGAAGTACACTATCTTAGCTATAATAACTATATAACGTGTCATGTTTGCTATGTATGTTTAAGGGTGCTGCGGTTTGTGTAGTGAGCATATCACTCGCCTCCCACCAAGGAGGACAGGGTTCGATTTCCCGTTGGGTTGTCACGATTTTTTGTATAAAGTAAATGTGGCTGGCGTTTCCATCGACAGGTGGGTTTTTTTCTTTGGGAGTCCCTCAGTTTCGTCCACGATCGCATTCCGTCGCTGCTCCATTCCCATCTCACTACAGCTTGATCGGCGCTGAAGACCGCAGCCACTGAAATCGCTCACTCTCAAACAGTACCAGTAGTATGCTTAAACTTCAACCGTCAGTAATAGAATCTGTCTTAGTGTCTTGTTAATTTTTGTGTCGTTTGTTTCTGCAATTAAATGTTTTAAGCAAATCGCAAATTTTTTGTCGCATATTATAACGTATATTTATGTATGTTATGCGGTCTATTATGATTTTTGCTGTAACTGAATGCGCTAAGTACAGCATACACTTGTACAATTAAAAACTTTGTATCTGTTAATTAAAACATAGCAACGTACAAGCAACGTACGAACTCGCATGCATGCACACACACACGCACACACTTATGTGCTTTGATTATCGCACAGCTTACCCACAAAATATTGTCACCACACGCCACTGACCTCAGTGATCTGACGAAAACCCACGGACCACGCACATACGATCCCATCAAGTGCGCTTTTCTGCTGACGAGTGTTCCGCCGCTGAGACAACTTATTGAGTGTTGGTGTTTGTAAATTACATTTTATCAGTAACATCAAAACTCTAAGTAGTAAAATGGTTGTAATCATCTTAGGGTCACCCTACATGCCCGCACTTCAAAGATGGTGGGCCCGAAGTGAGCCCGACTCGAAAGCCTATCGGGGGCTACGGTGGTGTAATGTTTAGACTGCTCGTCTCCATCCTAGGTGAACTGGGTTCGATTCCCGGCGGGGTCGCTCCCGGATGTTTGCACGTGGTAATCGCGCCGGACGATACCTCTGGTCTGCGTATTTTCTCTAAAATCTCCAGTTCCCCACGCCCTTTCATTCCGGCGCTGCTCTATTCTCAACTCTCTTCACCCTCATCGGCTGTTAAGACCTCAATGTTAGGAGCCGCCCAAATCTCTTCACTCTACACTCACTTGAATTCCTATCAAAAGATGGGTTCTGGCCTTCCCTGTCGAGCAGCTCTTAATTTCACAGGATATACTCGAATCATACGAGAAATGCAGTCCATTTATTTTCGTCACAAGAGAGCGACTAAACATCTGACAATTGCTCTGCAGAAACACGAACTCCAGTTTCCAGTGACAGGTAGCACGCTGCTGAGTCATCAACAGTGAATCATCATTCATTATATAAAAACATGGAAGAGCTTTATGTTTTCCAGCGTTTGCAAAGCCTGCTGGTGCTATCTCAAGGTGCACGTTGTAAAAACCAACAATTATCGTGAGGTACCATACAGTGACAATTCACGTGAGAGACCAAGGCGGCATTCCAAAACATTATTCTATAAGCAAACGTATTAAATTTTCTCTCCATAAACATTTTGAGTAAATGTTTTACTCGATCTTGGTGGTGTCCCGGTATCTTAACAAAAAAGCAAAACGTTTTACGCCATACGTTACGCTTGGCTCTCTTCGTTACGCATTCTTGCGCAATATGAAAGCCACGCGCAGACCCGAGAAGAGGGCAGCAGAATTTTTGTAAATCATTTTCAAGAACAGAGCTTACATTTCCAAAGTCTAAGCAAGCTGGACAAGACCAAAACGTAGTTCTAGCTGGCTAGTCAAAGAAAGGGAATGGCCCGAAGAGAACAAGAGGAGAAAGTGCCGTGCACTGTCTTACTCGTCTGAGTACAGTTGCAGTGCAGGAGGATGGAGGGTGTGCTGGCCTTAAAAACCTGTCTAGTCAAAGTGACGGAAGGGTATCGGCAAAGTGAAGCTGAAATCCACCTACCGACCACGTCACAACCAATCACAATCGAGGAGCGAAGCGGTAAAATAAGTTCGATGCCTCTGTCGTTACTGCCCACGAACTACGAATTGCCGGGGAGGAGGATACCCCTTTTAGTTAAGCCTGTCATAGGGCACGCCCGGGAGTTTCCCACATTTGCCAATCCCAGCTATGGGATTGCCCAGCGGTAACACGAAGAGGTGTGGGTCCCCTTGGACTGGCAGAGGCTATAACTTGCGCTTGATCAGTCCTTCCTGTAACTAAGTTTCCTGCAAACCTATGATACTAGGGGTGGCAATATCCTCGACACAATTATCGGTTAGCAGGATTCTCTCCGCCTCCGAAGTGGCACTCGCAAGCTGAGAGGGGAAGACCCTTCCGTAGTCGAGGACGACCCCGCCAGGTTTTAGTGACATAGCCCAAGGGCACCTCGGGGTGAGGCTAGCCCTCCCCNGGTACCACAAAGGAACTGGACAGGCCCCCCTAGATAGGGAGGGAACGCTCCTTCTGTAGTTGAGGCAATTCCCGCCAGGTTTTCGTAACACAGCCAAACTGTGTGCAATTTTACAGCCAATTAAGATCTGGTTACCCTGTCACCTAGATGAACCAGAGCAGCTGCGGAGAGTATAGCTTCTACCGCACCTGGAGGCCAGGGAACAGGACCCCTCACGGCCTATCCTCGTCCAGGGAATTCGAGGTTAAGGTGATCGCGCGCACTTCGCGAACTGTGGACTAGACGCAGTCGTGCTGGTACCATATGGCCGCTCGAGTTTGTAACGGGACCTCTTCGAGTAATGCGGGCAGAGTTTCCCGCAGAAATGCAGCGTACACATTGCCTGTGAGACGATGTGGTGACAACCAACACGTTTTGTATCACGCCCGCCCAGACGTTGACACTGAATCGCTGTCGATCCCCGCGGAAGAATGGGATGTGATCATTGACATCCGCCCACTCGTGGATATTTCGACAATTCTGTACGCCATCACGTTGAAAGGAGGCCTCGTCAGTGAAGAGAATGTATCTGTGAAAGCCAGGGTGTGTACTGGGTTGTTCTAGAAACCATGCTGGAAACTCCACGCGTCGAGGATAATCCGCAGGACCCACGGCATGCACGCGTTGTACATGGAACGGATGCAGTAATTGCTCATGAAGCATTCGGCAAATGGTGCGGTGGCTCCTGTTGAGTACTCTTGCAACAGTACGCGTACTCATACGTGGGTTATTCTAAACATGCCTCAACACATCCTCTTTAAACCTGGCTGCTCTCGCTATACAGGTTTTCTCGGGGTACCGCACCGGAAAGTGTGGCTCGAGATAAACCTTCTTTGAGAACTGAATAGGAATTGAGAGAAAGAAGGTGCTCTGGTTGTCCTCTGATTCTGAACAGAATACTGGGAAGTTGAAGAGGGCAACGCAGCACACTGTCTCCCCGCCTCTGCGTCGGCCGGGTGGATCAACGGACTACAGGGTTATTAGTCCACCGGACATAGTCTGTGCGTGGCCATAATTCCCCTAGTGGGATTCCCTTAGACGGCCAAGAGGGAGAAAAGGGTTACCAAGCCGGTCTGAGGCCTACGGCCTCAGGCTGCCCCAGAGGCTTGACTGGTGGAGGGATTTGAGGGACTTGTTTCTCTGTTCATGTATAATTGTGTGCATAGTGTGGGGACTTGCTTTTTGTGAGCACACATAGAGACTTGTTTATAGAGACTAGTTAGTGTTGTGTGTACTGTAAGTGTTGTATCTGAACTGTACGTGTACAGAAGACAATAGTAAGAAGAGAGCCTTCGTGCGGGTCCCGCCGTCGCGGGAGCTACATGGCTGCCTCTAACAGCCCGGTTGGGCGACAAAAGTTCGGCATAATGGAGGCATTGGGGATCACGGAGATTGGTAAGTCACCGTCCCTAAAGGAGAAGAGGAAAGGTCTGACAGGGTTCCTCAAAAGGGAGTTCATCCCCAGCGAGGTCACACTGGCAGCCCTTAATAGATTAAAGGACCCCAATTTCAACTGGGAAAAATTCCCAATGTCAGCGGGGAAAAAGCGGATTCACCGCAAGATATGGAGGAATACTCAGGGAGTGAAGGCATCAATCGTAGACTCCTGGCTCCAAGAAGTCTATGATGGTGAACTTCAGGAGGAGCTCTCAGAAGAGGAAACTGCATCCTCAGCAAAAGTCATAACCACACAAGAGTCGGAATCTGAAGGTTCGGAAGAGGACCCCTCATCCACTGAAGAAGAACCGGAAGCAACTGACCTGAAAATAGCTACTAAAAAGGTGCAAGAGTTCACACTAGTAGGTAAAGGAGGCAAGCCTTTGAAATCCTCAAGGCTAGTTTTCCCTGAAATAGAAGACGAGGAAGTGGTCCCCAGGTCTGCCATGAGGAGGAGCGAAGAAGAGGAATCACAAGCTGGTACCTCCAAACAAGACCCAAAGGCCAAGAGGAACTTGAGATTCCAGCTTCCAGAAGAGAATGGGAGTGGCTCATTGAATAAAGAAAAGGACAACATTGTTAAGCTCCATAACGAGACCAAGGACCTGGTCTCAACAATGATGGAGTGGTTGACGAGCAAGAGCTCTAAAATCAACTCCACCCAGGCGAATTGGCTAATTCCGAAGATTTGCCAATTGCAGAGCAACATTGACGGAATTTTAATTCAAAATAGTAACTTAGTTGGAAAGATCCAACAACAAGGGGAAACAGGCTATCTGTGGCAAGAGACCCACAAGCCCCAAAAACATGAGGTGCCTACCATCAGGAGTTATGCGCAGGCAGCCGGCTCAGAAATGAGACCCAAACCGGCGAAAAAGATTGTTTTAGTGTACCCTGAAAACGAAGGCAAAACAAGTTCGGAAACCAGGGAGATGCTCAAGAAGGGCTTCGATCCGAAAGGAGATGGACTCCAGATAAGGAATATCAAAGGCATAAGGGGTGGCGGAGTTCTAGTTGAAGCTGGTGATGATAAAACCCTGGAGAGCATAAATAATGCTACAAAGATCAAGTCCTTGGGTTTAAAATTGGAAGCTCCTAGGAGACGAGACCCAAAGGTTGTAGTGTATGGAGTCCCACGCAGTGAGGACAATGCGGAACTCCCGGAAATAATTTTCCGACAAAATTTTAGAAATGGGATGTGCGGAGAACACACTTTAGAAACCTTTAAAAAGGTCGTGACCATCAGTCACAAAACTGGAAGGAGGGAGGCAGACAGGGTCAACGTGGTACTGCAATGTGACCCAGCAGTACGAAATGTTTTGGTTGAAAAGGACCGAATTTATGTGGGCTACGAGAGCTGCCGAGTTCGAGATTATATCTCCCTCTCGCGCTGCTACAAATGTCAACAATGGGGTCACATTGCTGGTAAGTGCAGAGAAACGGAATCCACATGTTCCAAGTGCTGCAAAGCAGGTCATGAATTTGGAAACTGCCCTAAGAAAGAAGACAGTGAGTTCAAGGACTCCTGCGCTAATTGTCTTAAAAAGGGCGAAAAACATGATCATAGAGTAGATTCCAGAGATTGCCCGGCATACCAGAGGGCCCTGTCTGCTGAACTCTCAAGAATCGATTATGGTGTGTAACACCATTAGAATTGGACAGCTAAATATGCAACGGTCAGCGGCGGTGGCTGCAGAGCTGAATAGGATTGTGGTGGAGTTGGAACTTGACATTGTACTATTTCAAGAACCTTATGTGCCCTTTGACAAAGTCGTGGGCCTGCGAGGGGATGTATATACTTGTGGAGATATGCCCCGGGCTGGAGTGCTGGGAGCCAACAAGAACATAGACATAACGCAAATGTCTAGTGTGTCTAACACACACCATACCTGTGTACAAGTAAACAATGGCTCAATGGAATTTTGGATGGTCTCCTCGTACTTCCAGTTTGGGGACGAAACTCAGGAACACCTTGACAGATGGGAAGTTATTACAGAAACTTTGCGAGAAAAACCCCTCATCATGTGTGCTGATGTCAATGCTAAATCAGAGTTGTGGCACTCTCCGGTAACAGATGAGTCGGGTGAGTTGGTAAGCCAATTTTTGCTTACCAACGATTTGGATGTGGTAAACGCAGAAGGTGAACTCCCGACATTTGTCTCGCAGGCCCATGACACACAATCATACCTAGATATTACTGTGATAAACAGAAAGGCGCAAAACATGATTGGGGAATGGTCGGTACTTGACGAGAGCTCAAGTGACCATCGACTGATAGTCTTTGAAATACAGAAGGGAGGTATCCGAGTACCAGACCAAATAGAAAAGGAAGTCCGGTACATTCACAACATGGCGGACTGGTCTGCATTCGACCGGACCCTGCTGGGAAAGCTTCGCTTGTATGGCAATGAAGAGGGAACCCTGGATGATCGAGTCAAGAGATTGACCCTCATCATTCAGGAAACCTGTGAAGAGAAATTAAAGAAGACCTCCAGAGGCCTTCCAAATCTATCTTGGTGGGATGAAGACCTTGAACAGGAAAGAAAAGCCCTCAAGAAAGCAAGAAGGAAACTTCATAAACTTCGAGGTGATGAAAGGGAAGAATTCGCCAGAATATACAAGACAAGGAAGCAGGCTTATTTCGGTAGGGTCCGGAAGAAAAAGACCAAATCGTGGGAGGACTTCGTTACCAAGGTCGGTAATGAGGATCCTTTCGGATTGGTATATCGGCTTACGGCCGATAAAATGAAAAGATCGGTGCCTCCCCCATGTATGAAGGAGAATGGCAAAGTGATTACTGATCAGAAGAGATCAATGCAAGTTCTGCTCCACGCACTCCTTCCTGATGACTCCATGGAAGAAGAGGGGGAGGATCACTCCGCTAAGAGACAGTCAATGGACACGATATCTGAAGAACAGGATGCTCCAGAATTCAGTATGGAAGAATTAACAGCAACAGTATACAAGATGAAAAATGGCAAGGCCCCAGGAATCTATGGCATTACATCTGAGATATTGAAGAGATGCTATTCACGCATAAAGGAAATGCTGCAGGGAATTGTGAATGACTGTCTTCGAGGCGGGGTGTTTCCTGCCCCTTGGAAGCTGGGATGCTTGAGAATCTTGCAAAAAGGTAATGGCAGGGATTTGGATGACCCCAAGGCTTACAGACCTTTAACATTACTTCCGGTCCTAGGCAAGGTTTTCGAAAAGTTGATCAATAGACGGCTAATTATGGCTCTTGAAGCGGAAGGAACGTTGAACGAACGCCAATATGGATTTAGAAGAGGCACAGGAACAGACTTTGCCCTCTATGATGTGATGAGCACGATAAGGGGATCCTCTAGTAAATACATCATGGCTATATTCCTGGATATATCTGGTGCTTTTGATAATGCCTGGTGGCCGGAGGTAATGTACAGACTCAAGGAGAAACGATGTCCAGCAAACATCTACAGGGTTGTCCTTGATTTCTTCGTCAACAGATGGAGTAGATACTCAAGCCAGAATGTAATGGTACAGAAAAAGTTGACGAAAGGGTGTCCCCAGGGGTCGGTCCTTGGACCGATCCTATGGAACGTCCTATTCGATGGATTTCTAGAGCAGGGTCTCCCTCAGGGGTGCACAGTCTTTGGCTATGCTGATGATGGGCTAATATTGGTATCCGGCAATTCTCGTAGAGAACTTGAAGACAAGGCTGACGAAATCATGGTGAAGACGTGGCAATGGTCAAAGACCACAAAACTCAGCTTTTCAGTAGAGAAAACAAAGACCATGATGCTAAAAGGGAAACTGAAAAGGTGCCCGACTGTGCGCTTCGGGGGACGGCCTGTCAGGAATGTGCAAGAGTTCAAGTATCTCGGAGTCATCATGGACGATAAGATGAGTTTCTTAAAGCATGTTGAGTATGTGTCACGGAAGTCAGTAGTGGTTTTCCAGAAATTAAGGAGGCTAGGTAACACTAGCTGGGGCCTTAACTATAACACCCTGCGAACAATATACAAAGCAGTATTCGAGGCCATCATCTCATATGGTGCAGTGATGTGGCATCACCGCGCTGAACTTTCGTGGCACAGGCGCAAACTAGTGAGTGCTCAGAGAGCAGCACTGCTGACCGTTACAAGGGCATATAAAACTGTCCCCAATGAGTCACTCCCAGTAATTGCGGGCGTGCTGCCTGTGGACTTGCTGGTCCGATATAGGGGTTTAGTGGCAGAGAGAGTACGGGTTGGCAGGTTGTCAAAAGAAGATAAGGAAGACATATACAATAGCCTACTAGATGAATGGCAAACGAGATGGATAAACTCAGAAAAGGGCAGACAGACTTTTGAGCTGCTGCCTGATATAAGAACAAGACTGCAATGTAAATGGTTGGTGACGAACCACTACAGTATGCAGCTCCTTACTGGACATGGGAACTTTAAGGCCAAACTTTACAGCATGCGACTCGTGCTCTCCCCACTGTGTGAAGTATGTGGAGTTGATGACACAGTGCAGCATGTGATTACAGATTGCCTCAAGACAGAAGGAATTAGAAACTGGCTGGATGCAAGAATGGAAGAAATGGGCATTCACATAGGAATAGAAACATTTTTGGAAAACAAACAATTCCACAGGACATGGAATGAGTTTGCTACTAAAATTGGTAGAATTCTAGAAGAATTTGATAAATGGAATAGAGAAAATTCTGATGACCCATTATAGGGTACTCAGGTAAAGGCCTACAAAAGTTGGTCGGAGTATTCTAGATAGATTGGCGAGGAGGACAGGTTTTAAGCGAGAAAACCGGTAGAATACCGTGTAACGGCGACCTCGAAATGTGAATGGCCCGAAGAGACCAAGAGGAGAAAGTGCCGTGCATTGCCTTACTCATCCGAGTACAGTTGCAATGCGGGAGGATGGAGGGTGTGCTGGCCTTCGGGCCTAAAACCTGCTCTCGCTATACCTCTACGTTTTTAGTTTGTGCGTTTAATGGTCTCGTCGAAATCGAGTTCATTAGACACAGGAACATACAACTAGGCACTTGAAAGGAACTGAGGAAGGACTGGACAATGGCTTTTATTATGGGAACATCCCAGTGTTTGCCTGGAGCTACTTCAGGAAACCATGACTAACAGAATTCTGGATGGCCTGACCAGGATTCGAACCCGCGTCCTCCCGAATGTGAGTTCAACATATTTATGAGGCCCCACTTCGCTCGGTCTCTGACTTATTAATGTCGGGAGATGTGTATACGAACCGTCAGGTTTCATAGACGTGAGGTGCTTGTTTATTTAACAGTATATCACCTAGGTAACAAACAGGGCCTTTAGTCGCAACTGCCTAGGACAACAGCTTTCGTAAAAACCACGCGTACATAAAGCTTCGGCTGCGATGCGTGTCCAGACGCATGAAAAATAGTCTTAGTACACATCAGCAACAGCAATACGGTTCCAGGCACGTAGGCAATACCAATACTTCATATAGGGAATCTCACACCGACTGTTGCCGGGAACACATTGTCGGACGTAGTATCGTAAGCTTTTTAGTGCATGGTCATTGTTGTTTACAGTATGTAATAAATGTCCGCCACCATTCCCTGTGCAGTGGGAACAGCAGCTTTCCAGACACGCATGTATGGCTTATTGCCTACGTACGAGGCACTGTATCGCTGCATCAGAATCTAGCGGAAATTTTTTGTGTGTTTCAAATGAAAACGGTGGGTCCTAGGTAGTTGCAGAAAGGGGACCATTTTTGTTTCGTATGTCACACTGCTCAATAAACCAGCATCACGCGTTCATTATTCCCGACGGTAACGAAATTTCCTGTAATAAGAGGGTGGTCACCCCTGTTATTTTTATAACGGGGAGTGTTATTACAGTGAGTTTTCTCTTAGGTTGAAGATCCCAAAAACATAAAACAATATTGCACGAAATGTAATTTCATCTCACTTGGTTTCCGTTATTTCTAAAGAATACATTTCAAAATCTCACTTTGCGGGGACTTAATGTGCCCTTAGTATTTAGTTTAGGTACAAAGTGTCCTATTTATTTGTCACTTGATTTTGCGTAAAGAATCACCTCACGATGTTTGTCGGCTGAATTCAGCCCCAGCCTGTGCATATATATATATATATATATATATATATATATATATATGTGTTATATACTTTGTGGAATTTATATTATTATCATAATAAGGAAATTTTTGGAAACAGAGTATGTTATTAAAATTATGCTTGTTCCGAAAAAACTTTAACTCTAACTATGCTAATTTGCTCTCGGAGTATCATCTTAAAAACGCCACCCAGGTAGCAAACCTCTCGTGATGTGACGTAATCTGCAGAAGAACGTTACGCAGGGTGATGTTTTCACCAGGGAAAAAGCCGATATTGTTGTGAACAAGCACCAGTACCACATTGCAACCAAATGTCGCAAACACTGTAATAGTGCGAACAAAGATAACGAGAGCCAATCATTGAATTATTTTCAACAATGTGCATGAAAGCATGTATTCTCGTATTACAGAGGGGACGTGGAGGCTGAGCGATTAGACTGCTTGCCTCCTGTCAAGGCAAACCGGGTTCAATCCCTGGCCAGGCCACTCCGGACTTTCGCAAGTGGGGCTCCCGTTTCTCCCGCCCTTGCATTCCGGCGTGCTCCATTCTCACCTCAACTCGTGCCAAAGCATATTCAAAAAAAGGCTCTCGTACACTTTTTTTCGTGCGAAGTACGATATTTCTCGTGTGAATGAGATAATTATGGTACAGAGTACTATTATTATCGTGTGTGTACTAGAATTCTCGTACGATAGGCAGCTCTGGTCACAGAACGTGCCGTGAAGCCCTCTAGCCCTCAATCTGGCGCATATTCTCCCACACCTCTTCCACCTCTGCAAACACTGCATGGGGGAAGCGGCGAAGAATATACGACCCAGGTGGGAACATTAGCACGCCACGGCTCCTACACATCATCTCGGCCGCACACACGTAGGCGCGCGTACGCTAAGCTTGTGCGAGCCGACCGCCGATACGCCCCTGGGGCCGTAAATCAAGAGGGTTTTCTGGGAGCAGCAGGAGGGTAAACTTCGACGATGGAGCGTTCTCTTGTTTACAGCACGCCGAGTTCAGAATTCCTCCTCCCAGCTGCCCTACACGCAAATTTAATTGCAATATTTTTACGCGCCGCGTGGGGAGAATTTCCTTGCCGCAAGTACGCACTGGTGAGAGAAATGCTGCTCCTCTTCTTGTAGTACAATTATCTGCTACGTGCCAAGAGTTTTATGCCTGATTCCATGGTTGTGACGTTTCGTACTAAGCTAAAAAAGCGAGTGCCTCTTTCCCGTAGTGTCTCAATTTTTTCTAATAAAGCCACTATTTTAAAATTGCTTTACAACCGCTTACAGCTTTTAAGGCCTTGTCAAGATTGGCCCATAGACTGTTCTCTCAAGCTCTCGCTCTCTTGAATGTGACAGAGAGCGCTCTATAGTCGTTTCAATTTGTCTAAGAGAATGCGAAAGAGTAACATCACGAAGTTGGATTCTCTCTACGATGTCTCCTGATGTCTGGCGTCGGCCGTATTGTAAGTTCGTGTTATTTTATACGGCGGATAAGTAAAGTTTTTAAAAGGCGTTTTATTGTCATGAAAGTACTGTCTCTTTACTGGCCAGTTATAAGTTGGTATAAATCACACTGTGAACATCCAGGGATTCGTATTATATTTGTAAATTAATTGTAAATAACATGCACTTGTTTTGCCTGTTATACACCATTGGCTTAATATGTTCAATTACTTCAGAAGGTTGTTTTTTTTTTTTTTTTTTTTTTACTGGGAGCAGATACATCTTAGCAGTATGCACCAACTAACTTCTAAAGGCCTCTCTCCGACAAAATAGAGGATGATTATGAAACAATATCCAAAATCTGAAGGTCCATAATATCAAAACCAAACAACCTACAACCTTGATTGACCAATCAAATTAATCGTGGAACCGTGAAGTCTGTTATCATATCTTCATAAATGTTCAATGTGACCACCACGAGCGACCCGAACGACATCTACACGATAATCAAACTCGTTCCACACTCTTGTCAGCATGTCCGCTGTTACGTTTTGGATGGCGTACGTAATTCTCGTTTTGAGGTCGTCAAAGTTAGCCTGCAATGGTGTACCCCCATAGAAAAAAATCGCACGGGGTAAGATCCGGGCTTCTTGGGGGCCAGTGATGAAGAGCCTGGTCACCATCTGCTCCTCAATCAATCCAGCGTTGCGGCAACATCTCGTTCAGGCATCCATGAACAGCTAGGTGCCAATGGGGTGGCGCACCATCCTGCTGCCTCTTCTAATTGAGGAAATAACCACTCTGCAAGCATGACCAAATAAAGGATTCCAGTAACAGTGGGTTCGTGAAAAAAGAAACGGCCTAAAACAGTGTCTTTGGATACAACGCAAAACACGTTCACTTTGGGGAAAACGCGCTTTTGTTCGGTGGTTTCATGTTGAGGCTCCTGACCCCATATCCGCACGTTGTGCAGGTTGACCTTACCTATTGTATGGAACGTCTCTTCATTGCTAAAAACCAGTTTTAGACATGAAGGCATCGTCTACCTCGTTCTGGGCAAGAACGAACGCGCAGAAATCACGCCTCAGTTCTTTAACCATTTCGGTAATAGCCTGTACAAGCTATAACCTGTACGGTTTGTACGGCNGCAGAAATCACGCCTCAGTTCTTTAACCATTTCGGTAATAGCCTGTACAAGCTGTAACCTGTATGGTTTGTACGGCAATCGCTTTCGCAACACTGTCCATACCGTCGATTGAGTGATTTGCATTTCACGGCTGACTTGTCGATTTGATTTTCTCGGTATACCTTCAATTTTTTTTAAAATTATAAATCAATTTTAAATTAGAAAATATTTTTACACTAATTTTGACTCCCTAGTTTTGCCTGTTGGAGATGTAGGGGATCTGTATACACCAATGACGTGCGCCTATAACATCGCGGTAATAAAACTGTTTGGTTTTTTAAATTATTTTAAAAAACAATACATGAATCGTGAAAAAAAAACATTATGATCTGCGGTGATACTGTCGCAATTTATTTTCTACGCAAACGGGCAATAGTTATTAGAGATCAAAGACGGCCGGCCGATATTTAAAAAAAAATTGTAATTATATTAGTTCATAAAGAACATTTTTTTTAATAATTGTCATTAAAATCATTGTTTGGGTTATGGGTTGCTGGACTGGCTGGCCGAGGGAAGGGTGCAGAGAGGGGGGAGGGAGGGATGAACAAGGCCACCGGCAGCGACCTTCATCTGTGACGTCCTACTGCG
The DNA here is from genome assembly GCA_002778355.1 of Clitarchus hookeri. Classification (NCBI taxonomy): domain Eukaryota; kingdom Metazoa; phylum Arthropoda; class Insecta; order Phasmatodea; family Phasmatidae; genus Clitarchus; species Clitarchus hookeri. Next base: position 119,665 of record NQII01002722.1, on the reverse strand, counting down.
CGATTCCTCCTACATCATCTTCTTGAACCCTGTGCGCCCGCAACCCCATTTATATACTACTGCCCGATTTTAACATACTTCCCTAGATCCGTCGAAACGAACAAATTTTCCGAGCTGGAAAATAGAGCGATCTTATATATAATAAATTACGTATTGCACACGAAATTGCTTTCAGTATGCAAATGATAACTGTATGAAATATGCTTACAATTCAAAATGAGAAATAGTTAGGAAATTAATTGACGTTTTAACACGACTTGCTAATGCAGAACGTCTCGAATTCATCATTGCAAATTATAGAGAAATATGTGCCAAGTGTTATATCCTACTTATGTATAAATCTACTGTATTTCCAAACTTCTAGTTCAACTAAAAGTTATTGGCTGTGTTGCATTCCACTAATCGTACACAAACGACAACCAAAAAGCAGTTGGAATTTCATTTTTCCTTTAAACGTTTTATTGCAAGGAAGGTGGACCAGCACATTCAAGAGAATATTACGTTCTGTAATTTACTGTTTAGAGGAAAATGCTCTCTTGACACAGAGCATACGCAATTAGAACTGCCGTCAACGTTAAATTTTCATCGCCTAACAATCCTCCTTTCCGTGTATTGCGTATAATTTCATTACTGTTCATTTTCTCACCACTCTCACCCCTCCAAAAAAATGGTTTGACTTTCTAATTCATTACATGCCATAGCGTGTTTATAATATTAAGAAAATAAAAAAGAATAAAAAATTACATCGGGAAAATCAAGTCATTTTTTTTCAAATAGCAAAATTGTATTTTTAGCTTTTACAATTCCTTATAAGTAAAATGGCTTTAACATCGTCTTCGCTTCTTTGTTTCCAAATGAAGTTTAATCTGTAGGATATTTAAATATTTCTTCTTCAAAAACTTACTTTTTTCAATTAAATACAAATAATTATTCTACCTTCACTAATATCTATAGTTTTAAAATTATTAAGATTAATATTGAATTTTAACAACTAATTCAGCTTTTTGACCAAAATATTTATTTGTTTTAGTACTTAGTTTCTAAAAGGATATGTTTCACACTATTATTAAGGATATAGGTGATAGAGTTTTGACCAAAAATATAATTTCACCAACTTCCTGACATTATATCTACTACTTTATTATATATTGTTCTGTGAACTGTAAAACATTGTGTGCCATGATTGAAACTACAATTCGCAGATTATCACGAATCCAACCAGTTGTAACGAATATAAGGGACTAAATATGCCGGGCATTTTTAATGCTTTTCAGGTTTATTTTATTTCATTCATAAATTTAATAATCTCTAAATAGTATAAAACAAAGTCGCTTATCCGCGTCTGTCTCTGTATTCGCTTAGTACTTCTTAACTACTTGATGGATTTTGATGCGGTTATCAATATCTCCTAGACAATTTTTTTTTTTAGGAAGGTTTTGGTGTATAATGCATTTATATTTAATGTAAGGATAGTAGAAAAATGTCGAACCGTTGGTAAACAAGTCGTAAAACCCCGCTTTTAGGGCGCTTACATGGTTTGCGCTCACTAAACCTTAAGAGATACATCAAATTAATGTGCTACAGAATTGTAGCTCTCAAAAATGTCTACAGGAAAGTCCGCGATAGCATATGTTTATGTATTAAGGATGACCCACAGTAACCACTTATTGTCTTTCAAATTATCGCTGTAAAAATTAAATTGTTACCGGGTGAATCCGGGCCGGTTCGCTAGTAAATTATAAATATCGTACTACTTTTTTTGATGAAATTGACTGTCCTTTTTGTTCGGACGTGTTGAAAATTCGTGCGAGTGCATGTGTGCGAGTGTTTTGGCGGATGTAGGGAGTGACTTGGTTCACACGACCAGCGACCGCGCAGTACATTGTAAAAGCACGTTTACTCCTTCAAGAAACACGCTTGTTAACACGTTGCATCTCCGAGAACTCATTAACAAAGCCGTGAATACGTTTCACGAAACTTTACTGCTCATCAACTAATTGGGAACGGGATTACGAGACTCTTTTTGAGTTAAATAGCAGACTGTTCTTGAAAGTTGTCTTCAGTTTCAGACCGAAATAACGCAGGTCTCAGACCGTTGTGGAAGATTTCTATAGCGTCAACGCTATCTTGTTTGTCATAAAACAAGCTTTTGCGTTGTTTGGCAGACTCTAATTAATGAAAAATTCTGACTGTAGAGTTAAGTTATGTAACTTCGCGAACATGTTGAATATGTTCGTGGTGAAATGAATTGCTACCTCACTATTCTTCTATTATTTTTTTTATTGTAAGGGTGTTATAATTGTTTTGGCTTAAATAGACTGAATGTGATGTCTCTCGTACAGAGTATCGAGGGTGTTCTTTTTTTAGTGTATTTTTTTTTTGCATGCAAGTGTGTCGTCAAGTCCAGACTATAGTGCTTATAGCTTCGCAATGTTTAATGTACTAATGCTATTAGCTACATCTCTCACAATACACACACTTTTTAAACCCACGCTTTCGTAACATACATAATTTAAAATATATATTTATATACCTTCTCCTCCACTAACAAATATATATTATCAACGTAGTCGCTCAAGTGGCTTATCCTACACACATCGCCCATTCCACTTTCCTGTAAACGGATTCGGCTAGCATATTTTGTGTAATTTTACACTTTAGTTCCTCTCAGCCCTCGAACTTCTCGTAATTTGTTTCTATACTCGCTAACTTTTATTTTTTTTTTGTGCGTGAATTGTAAATTTTTAGTGAGACTTTCGTCGTTTTCAGAACCTATTTGCTAGTAAAACTAAAGTGTTTTCATAGCACATTTACATCTGGATACGAAATGTAAAAACTTGTGGGTATATTTCCGTCCTATTATATATTTAACCCTAGATTTACGCTGAATTCCTATGATTAACCCAATTAATATTCCTAGGTTAGGAACTCCCCGATGCAGTTTTTAAGTGGTGCTTGCACGGTAATGACGATTGTCTTCATCTTGTTAGGTATAGCATGTGGTATATAAATTAGGCTTGCAATATTTATTTGAATCTCAACTTCTCAGAATTTTGTACTGCTGCAGATGTCGCTAAGCGAAGTAACCTCTTCCAGTGACTATTAAAGAGTAAATTTGATTAATTCGTAGGGGAAAAGCGCTCAATTACTTTCTTACAGTATGGAGGTATTATAAATTGCATTGCATTGTAAAATTTACGCTAGTACAGTCACGGCATTTCGTGCAGGAACTGTGTAGCCATGCCTACGTTTGACTGCACCATAAATATACTGGTTATCTCCTTCTTATAAAAATATAGGTGAACAGAAAAAGATAGAAATACTTTTTCACTCTAAACACTTAGAGACTTTGATCGTTTCCATTATTTATAATGTATAAAAATAATTTCTTATGTATTATAGTTGGATAGTATTGCTTTTAATTACGTTTGGAAAAAGTTATTCTAATTTATTATATTTGTTTCTGGTTTCCTCTGTTTTTTGATTACTTTCATTTCAAATATACTCGTATTACGCGTAAATGTAACATCCAAAAATTAATTACATTAAAATATAAATAGCAAGGCTTACCTTTGACTGTTGATATGAATGTAGTGTAAAAATTTGCTTATCTCAGTATATCCAATAATCATAATTTAGTGTATTCGTAAATAAAAACAAATTCACGGACTCTCAGATGTAAACACATTTCAACGCCGAAGATAATAATTTTCTTGGGCTTTTCGATGGCGTGACAATTGTAAGCTGCTCAAGTGTCTGAATAAATGGGATTTAAGGAAATTCAGCATTGTTAACTTCGGTAATATAATGCCTCGAAAGTATTTTTAGTACAATGTCTAACGTAATAATGTTAGAGCTTCAACTTCCTTTCTAGTCGTAACAGTACAATCTTCTTCACCTTTACGACAATATTCTTGTCGAGCTCGTTTCTGTTAATCGGGTCATAACGATTGTGGCACGTATCTGCATTTATGTTAGGCTCGATTTACGTTAGAAACCACAATACGAAGGGCGGGGGGAGAGGGAATCACTCCAGAGGGACTGCAGCAGTATAACAATTGTACGTCAAACAAATATTGCGTAAATAAAGGAAAAATAATTTTTGTATAATTTACATAACGCCTTTGCGGAGCTATGTCGTCATAGAAAACCCAGACAATGATGTGTCATATTCCGAAAACAAACGAAGATTGCCTGTATACGAAAGATACCACACAAGTAATTTAGTAAAAATTTAACAAAATAGAGGAGACAAAAAAAGATTAATCAAACGAGAGAAAAGCGAAGTTAGAAGAAGGCGTATTGATGACCCAAAACTAAGGACAAAACTAAAAGGACGACACAGACTATCACAGAAGTAAAGACCTACTTATTTGCACTAAAATGTACGTCACAGGGATAACACAGAATCTGACGTGAGAACACCCTTTAAAAAATCCAAGACCAGCTGTAGTCAACAAATATTCATTTCTTAACAAATGTGACATTATTGTTTGTTCGTTTGGTTAATCGTTTTGTCTTTGTACTATTTTATAATTTTAACTAAATTGCTTGTAAGATTTTATATTAATAATTTTATAGTATCTATTGACTATAGCTAATTTTTGGTTTTCTGGCCATCATGTAATGATTTTCTGTGACGACATAGCTCTGCAATGGTGTATGTGCACAGAATATTTTTTTTTTTCATTTAATTTCTTGCTCTCGTTGCAAAAATCATTTAAATAACGCGTGTAATTCCGTGATCAAAGCCATTCGAGGAGGGAGAAAAAGATAGTTAAAGACCAAGCTAACAAACTTCAGTCCGCCCAAGGTAACAATTTCTGCTTTCTATTTAGTAGTATTGGCCGCGGTGGTGTAGTGGTTAGACCTCTTGCCTCCCACCTGGGTGAANTTGCTCTCGTTGCAAAAATCATTTAAATAACGCGTGTAATTCCGTGATCAAAGCCATTCGAGGAGGGAGAAAAAGATGGGTTAAAGACCAAGCTAACAAACTTCAGTCCGCCCAAGGTAACAATTTCTGCTTTCTATTTAGTAGTATTGGCCGCGGTGGTGTAGTGGTTAGACCTCTTGCCTCCCACCTGGGTGAGCCGGGTATGATTCGAGGCAGTATCGCTCCCGGATTTTGCATGTGGGAATATTGCCGGACGATGCCGCTGGTTGGCGGGTATTCTCAGGGGATCTCCCGTTTCCTCCGCCCTTTCATTCCGTCGCTGTTCCATACTCACCTCGCTCCATCCTCATCGGCTCTTCAGACCTCGATGTTCAGAGCCACCCAAATCTCTTTACCCACTCACTCGCTCATTCTATTCAGGGGTGTCCTAGAGATAATGCAACGAGTCGGAAGTTTTTTTTATAAGACTGGCATTCCGACGAGTAGGCGAGGTTTCGCTGGGTGCTCCCACATCTTCCACCAGCAATACGCCTTCGCACCACGTATAGCCTTATCAAGCGTTATAAATGAGATTGTCCACACACAAGTCCATTACTAAGAACAGGCAGTCATCCACACCTACCTGAATGAACACCTAGGTGGAATTTCCGGCAGGTAGGCCAAAAGAGTAAACAATTTAAGAAGTCACATGATCCGAATGTGTATGACGAGCGATTTTCATAAACTCTGTTGAATTGAATTCTGCCGACTCCAACGACTTATGACCTTCGCGAACATTTATAACAACCAAGACGCTGGTTAATGAGTGGGTGGGATGGATGTGCATTTGGCTCTTGCTGAACGCAGACTTTGCGTAGTGAGGTTCATAAAAATTACAGAAACCACATCATCAGAACAATAGTAATGTTTCTGATTGTTTTGCGTGCAAATAAAGCAAAACGAAAAAAAAAAGCGAAAAGTAAAAAAAAATCGCCGTCCTTTGCGCGACTTCTCCGTACGCCTGAAATTGGACTCGCGGTATGGAAAGCTCAAAGACCCCCCACCGGCGCAGCTAGCAAATATTGACGGGTCGAACGTAAGCCAGCAATTTTTTTTTTTTTGTTTCCCCGCTTCCAATCCTAGTTCCGAAGGGAGAATTGGGGAATCACATCGAGAGGAACTCGAACTTCGGCGCGCGAAACAAGATAAAAGGTGGGGGGTGAACAAGAGCAAAGAAATGCGTTATTTCCTGGAGGCGTGTGTGAGAGGTGAAGGGCTGGGGCGGGGGTGTGAAAATGTTGGGTGTTCCGGGGCTGGAACGAGCGGTGGAATTGTTCTGCCCCTGAAGGGAAGGGGGTTGGCGTGGTTTGAGGGGGAAGCTTAACGGCGTGGAGAGGGAAATGTCTGGAAGAAATAAGGAAATATTAGATGGAAGGAAACAGTTTTTTTTTCTCTCCAACCCCTGCTCCACCGGAGCCATCGCTGGAATATTCCTCTCTCCCTCGGCTCCTTCCACCAGCATATCGCTCTCCGGGCGGGGTTCCCCGCCGTTAGAGAGATCCAGGTGAAGACCTCGCAAACCGGATTTGCACACAAATGTGTTTTCTTGTCACTGACCTGCCGGGCCGAAGATCGTTTCTTCCAGTCGAGGATGGCCCTTTGGGGTTCGCTTTCGCGTGCGGGGCCCGTTACTCCGGTTATACGGTGCCTCGCGGGCCGGGCCATAAACTTGGTCGGTGTTCACGTGTATGTTTATTGCCGTACAAAGTGTAAAACATACTGAACACCCCATTTTCAGCACATTATTTGAATATACGTTGTCGTCGTGCCTAAATCCAACTCTCGACGACCTCCATCGTCGCTTAGGCTTTCCATTTAGACCGTGGACCCATAGACTAACTATGAGGTAGACCGATTATTATTCGTCTTCTGCGGATGTACGAAACGAACACTGATCTACCCCCAAAGAAATGCAACCGTCAAATTGACATGGTCAACAATTACGAATGAGTTTCTCGCCACATCTTAATTTTCAAATTACAAGCACTATTATAGAAATAAAATTATTTCACCAATTTGAATTTAATCAAATTGCATTACAAATTGGTTAGAGGAAGTATAAAAACATCTCAGAGAGCTTGTTTACTAAACGGTATTCCAACTTCAAATACAATCCCCTTCTTTTTTGCTAGGCGTGTTGGCAGAAAAGCAGTTCAATGTTGGAATACGGAGACTAGAGGTTCACAGCTAGAGAAATCTGTCTACCTCATCTTTCTACGCATAGACCAGTCTGGGTTCGAATACCGGATCAGTTATGTATAGAGAACGTGACCCAAACAATGAGGACAAACTTCAGGAGATGATTCCTGAAAGGGAAACGAACAAACATCCATATAAACATATGCCCGGAAATATACATAAACACTGCAAAGTGTACAGCAACATTGCATATAATTAGAGTAGTCGTACAGTACAGAACTAAGAGTGAGTGAAGAGATTTGGACGACTCTTAACATCGAGGTCTTGAGAGACGATGAGGGTGAAGTGAGGTGAGTATGGAGCGGCGCCGGAATGAAAGGGCGGGAGAAGCGGGAGATCCCCGAGAAAACCCGCCAACCAGCGGCATCGTCCGGCACGATTTCCAATAGCC
>NQII01002722.1:61029-104046 GCA_002778355.1 Clitarchus hookeri | reverse complement strand
GGCAGGCCCATTTGTCGGCGTTTGGTGGTCGGTTTTTCAGCAAGGATGGAGAGTTCGACAAGCCAGCGTACGAAACCTACAACTTAAATTTAAGGTAAAGGAACAACATAATGTCCCCTTTTCAGGCTGCACGTAATTAATTCCACAGGGATGCGGAAATGTTTCGGTCGTGGCTCATAGGGTACTGAATAGAGACGGCCACGAGTCTCAAGCTACTCAAATTATTTATAAATGTGTAGTATCTTACGAAATATAGGCAATTGTATTATACCCTGCGTTTCGCAGTCTTGTCGAACGAGATAAGCAACCAGATGTATCTTCGCAATCAAAACAATGGTGGCAATACGTCGGGAGGGCATAAATTACATTTCAAGCGGGTTATTTCCTTAATCTGAATAAAAGGGCCGGTTTTACACACACCGATAAGCGATAACTTTCCCGCTCTGAAAGAAAATAAAAGGCGGAGGAAGGAGGACGTGTNTCGCTACCTCGGAGATGCTATGTCCCATCTCTCGTGCGCCGACTATAACACCACGTTCAAACTCACTTAAAATCTTCATAACCTGCCACTGTAGCAGCAGTAACCGATCTAGCTGCCGACCGCATTGCGTTACTCTGATTGGTTCCATACCTCTCATATTTGCATACGCACGTCTATACCAGTTTTTTTGGCTCTTCAGTGTACGTCTTGCAACTCCGCCGATGCTTGGGGAAGGAATAAAGGCACAGCAACGTCATGAATCACGTGATCACCCTGCCGGCAGCGCTAGCGGCGACACCAGGTAGTGTGAATGTCGACGTGCACGAAGACAGCAGACTGCCGGGCTACGGTCCCTGCTCGAAGGCAGGCCCATTTGTCGGCGTTTGGTGGTCGGTTTTTCAGCAAGGATGGAGAGTTCGACAAGCCAGCGTACGAAACCTACAACTTAAATTTAAGGTAAAGGAACAATATAATGTCCCCTTTTCAGGCTGCACGTAATTAATTCGACAGGGATGCGGAAATGTTTCGGTCGTGGCTCATAGGGTACTGAATAGAGACGGCCACGAGTCTCAAGCTACTCAAATTATTTATAAATGTGTAGTATCTTAAGAAATATAGGCAATTGTATTATACCCTGCGTTTTGCAGTCTTGTCGAACGAGATAAGCAACCAGATGTACCTTCGCAATCAAAACAATGGTGGCAATACGTCGGGAGGGCATAAATTACATTTCAAGAGGGTTATTTCCTTAATCTGAATAAAAGGGTCGGTTTTACACACACCGATAAGCGATAACTTTCCCGCTCTGAAAGAAAATAAAAGGCGGAGGAAGGAGGACGTGTGAATAAAACGTGTTTGGGGGGGAAGGGTTGGAGGTGAGAAATTTATCATCGGTGAGATCTCGGTGCGGAATGGGTGGAAAAGGGTTGGGTAAAAAAAAGGGGTAGGTGTGGGGGTAGGAACTAGCCTACTGGGTAAGCTCCCTCGGCGACGCCGTTTCGGGATTGCGGAGCCAACAAATCATCCCCCTCAGAGCTTAGCTCATCTGATTCGCCATCATCGCGCGCCGCACCCTCTTTTCCAACCCCCGTGGGATATACCACTCGGCTCACCACGCGGACCCACCCCCTGATCACAACCGCGCATCCCCTGGAGGCTTTCGAAATGGTAACATAAATAACGATCTCTTCGCGTCCTCGCAAGGCCCTCTCATTCGCTATTGATACACAGCTACTTCTCNCTGGAAAGAAAAATATGAATATACTCTGGGTTTATAAATCTCTACGTCCACGTCAAATTAAACACCTTTCGTAGCTGTGCTCACACCAACCTGCTGTGATTATACTGTACGGCTACCGAAAGATATTATTTTGTGTTTAATATCCCTGTTGTGGTACTACCACCTTCAATAAACATGCAAGATCTCGACATATTATAGTAGAATTTGTCTTGTTTGCTGTACACGAAAGACGCTTTGTAAGAGTCGCGCCTAATACAAAACTACATGAGTGTGTGTGCTATAAGCGTTATTATGTAAAGTGTACTTAAACAATGCCCCATGCCCTCATTTCGGGAAATATTTATTGTCAAGACTGCATCAGTTCGTGATATTCTGTTTCAATTTATTCGGTACGTATCAACACGCACTCACTTCTTTCGATCGACTGCATGATGGACTAAATAAACTAACTTGCAAGTCTTAATTATTCCCCACGTCTCACTGGGATTGAACGTAGAATCCCGGTTACTTTTAGCNCGACTTCATGATGGACTAAATAAACTAACTTGCAAGTCTTAATTATTCCCCACGTCTCACTGGGATTGAACGTAGAATCCCGGTTACTTTTAGCTTCCTTTTATTCAACAACGGAACGGATTTTAAGGCGGGAGTGACGCGTTGCGCCACAAACACAAAAATAACACATTAAATGCAACACATTGTTTATTTACAACGTCGCCGCTAAATGCCTTTTTACAGCAAGTTTTATAATAATTGCTCAAAATTGCTACCACCGATAGAAATGCAAGCTTGGTAGCGTCGGTGGAGTGATTGGCGAACAGATTAAAATACGCCGGGTATTTCACGCACGCCACCATTGTAAGCCAATCACGCCATATGTAGAGGTCGCCAAGCATGCGTGATTATTGGTGGATGCATTTCCAGCAACTGTTTTAACATTTTAAGTACGGAATCACTCGTTAAGTATGCTGCTAATGAACATTTTATGTTTCCGTTAATGTGTTATGTTTTGTGTTCGTGCCTCCACGCGTCACTTCCGCCCATATATTTCTATACAATAATTGTTTGTTTTAGTGAGCTCTACCACCCGTCAATGTTTTTCCCATGATTTCCGAATCACCCTAAATATATATATAATCATTAAGTTATTTTCAAATACAGAAATTGTCATATTCCGTTACTTGTCGACAGCAGCAGGTTTCTCGCTCATGTATCATTAGTACAACTATCAAGCTTCGGCGTGTCTAGGATCTAATAGGGATATAATTACTGCATAGCAGGCTTCTTCCCTAGCTTGTACGCCGTTAACTGAGCAATTCTTATTCTCTGCTAAGTTTTTTCTTTCCTCCCATTGCGTATCTTTTCACGTAAGTATTTACCATTTCCATAAACCTGACGATTGCAATACACGTGCCGTTTAAATTTCACTGTGAAAATTTTAGCAGTATAACTTGGTTGTTATTCTGACAGTTCGTGCACTCGAGAATATTTAATTAATTTACTCATATAAATGATTGCCTGTGATCCGTCACCAATGCCAGTGCCAGTCAATGTTTACTTGGAAAATTTTACGCAGTTACAGAAAACTTTAGGCCTACTTATTCGAAACGTTTATTTCGGAAATGTCTTATTAACGGTGAATTAAATATAGTACGTAGTACGTAAAAATGAGTTGAGTTCAGTGAAAAAACGTTTATTTCAAGACAAGAAAAAAATTTCGAGCATATTATCAAAATAATTTTCGGTTTACTTTTACAACTGAGAAATTTTCTTTTTCATTTTCTAGGAAAATATGGTAATATTACACTGCTTATCACTGAACATATGTTTTTTTTATTGAGGTATTTTCTTTATCGTTGTAATTAAATTATGACAGAACTTTCAATACGATGCGTTCGTAAATATATATTTATTTATTGAGAAATAATTTGTGCAAAACAGTATTTTTTTCCATTCCCTAACAAACCGTGGCGTGTAGCATTTAAGCATGATAAGAGTGTTTCACAAAGCGACTTTGTGACACTTTCAGTGCTCTGAGAAGTTCACGGTAAGACATATAATGTACTATGGTTTAAGATACACCTGTATGAAGAAGCCGCTATTACCGATTTTTGAGAGGTCTGAAATGATATTTACAGAAGGCGCGATGTCATCAAAGTGCCATTTCGTCCTAGTATGGGGTATTTTTTCTGTAATGGTGCGTAAATATTCATATTTAATACATGATGCAACGCAGCTCGAGTGACAGGTAGGTTCTTCTTAAGCATGCAACGACGAAGTTTAAATGTGGAATCAATGTTGTAAAGAAATTCTTTCTCATTGCATCAATTCTAAAGATAATAGTTTTAAACAAAAAGTATTCTACGTGACATTCCTTTGAGGAATATCGGCGCGTAAAGAAATCTCGCAAACTTTTAGGTTTAATTTTTTTTTCTAAAATTTGTTATTAAAATTAATATTTTCCAAAAAGTAACGAATTAAATATTTTTAATTTTTTTTATTAATAATTTTTTTATTTCTTGACGTGGTAGTATTATCTGAGCAATTCGCGTTGAATATTTTTGTTTGAAACAGTTATCTTTAAATTTAATGCACTGAAAAGAAATTTTTTTGGCATTAATTTCCTGCCTCTGCACCTACCTGCATATATTCCTAGGGGTACACTGGGTGGCATGCGCCCAGCGAAGTTGGGAACGACAGAAGAGAAAGTAGTTCCCTATTAAAACATTGAATTAAAGGCGTTTGGTAAACCTTTGTGAATACTAAAATTTATTATTTTGTTTACCANAAGTAGTTCCGTATTAAAACATTGAATTAAAGGCGTTTGGTAAACCTTTGTGAATACTAAAATTTATTATTTTGTTTGCCGTATTTTAAATGATTGCAAGTATGAGAGTTAACATATTTCGAAAATATTTACTTTTATAATAATTTCACTATTACACTTGACCAACGCATGAATAAAGTGATCCGGTCCATGACCAAGTTAATTTCAAGTATGGTGGAATGATACACAATGTACATACAAGTAGATCTTAAGTAGGGCTTTCAAAAGTGTCAAATTTACCGTGAACAGTCCTTCAGGTAGAGCCTTTAAGGTAGAAGGAGAGTGGCTTTCAATGGAGCACCATACCTACACTTCAGCCATTAAAGTTGTCATTTTCATAACATAAACAAATCTACATGAAATGCCATTATTGAAACTATTTTTCACGGTTGTACCATTATATGTTCACATACAACCGTAGTTATTATTATGACACCTGTTCGTTGTGTACATCAACGTTCTGCCAGGGGAAGCGAAAACATTGTGCGTTATTCCATCGTACATGTGCAAGTAATATTACAGAAGGGATAGCATGACAAGGCTAAAAGACATATTTTTTTCGCGTTTCTGGAGTTGAGTTTCTTGACCAGGCACAAGGTAGAGTTAAGATCGCGTAGCGCCATCGTGCCGTAACACGTCTTGTTGGCGCACGCACTTGAACTTCTAAGGCTAGGTCCCGTACAGAGAATATGAGGTAAAGTGCACATATGTTGATTCGCAATAACGCAGAACAGCGTAAGTCGTGTTGGCGGTCAACTGAAAGCCCTCCTTACTCTTTGAGTACATGCCAGAGTACACTGCAGCATATGTAGTTATCGGCGGTGATAATTTTTCAAAAGTCGATTTCAAAAAGCATTACTTTACCTTTGACAATTTTTAAGGGAGCTGTTCTAGGAAAAAAAATATTTTTATTTGTACCACATAATGTTTAACTTGAAGACATTATCTGGGTGTACTTTTACTCAGTTAATTTGTTTTTATAAATAGCGTGGTTTTTGCAAAATGATATGCTACAATTAGAATTTTACGGTTTTTTGTAACGTGGAAATAAAATAAACCAAACTATCTGCAGAAAATGTAACAGGCAGTAACTGAAAGATATTGTCTTAATTCTTTTTCAGATATGCTTAATGAAAACTATTTTACAAAATTTCAGTGGCAGTTACAGATCAAATAGATGCAATAATTTCCTTCTGTTCAACATTTTTTTCGAGGTTGCAAAAATATTTCCTTGCACGATTTTGTAAACGTCTTCGAAGTGGTTCTTTGCATCTTCTCTCAGTAAGAATATCTCATTCATTTATGTAAGTAAGTTTTCATTATTAGTATGTATCTAAATGTACTATATTTGTGATTTTCATGTGTATTAATAAGAAAACTACACGCTTAACTTGTTGCGAGGAAAAAGCAATTATTGATAATTCCTAAAAGTTGAACATCATGTACTACAAATAAAAAAACATTTTTACATGGCCAACGCTTATATGGTAGTTTCTTGTGGCCTCTGAACGCACGGGTAAGGGATGTTGAAAGAAATTACTGATATATCGAAATAGCGATATTATATCAACGATATATCGATATAGATAGTCAGTATATTGGAACGCTATTTTATCGAAATCATTATCTTCTTCCAGGTATCGGTAGTAAAAATCTTTAAAATGCTCTTTTAATAAGCTCTGTTTTGAATACAAAAAATTAATAAAAAAAATTATTACGTTTTCTTTGGAAAAATGCATTATAAAAAGGCACCGCATCTTTCTGCAATGCCTCGTGTCATCAATGCGTAATATTCCAAGCAATTTTACATTTTCCAAGTCCTTTAATACATAAAATATCGAATTCCAATATAACAAATATCTGTGTTTTTCATTCTATGCATCGTATCGTAAAACGATGCTTTTACAAAATAACAAACATAAGTAACGTCGATATATTTTTTCCCCCGATATCAACATCCCTAGCGCAGGAGCAACCTCGCTGAAGGGTTGGAGCTCGTGTCGGGTTACGCCGCAAACCCCACGCCGACGACATCGTGGGAAGCGAGAGATCCTTGTCCCGGCGTGGCTGCCAGCTGTATGTACACTCCGACGTCGCGCGTCGCCATGGAGANGGGGGGGGGGTGGAAGGACGGCAGGAGAGGTGCAGCGAGGCAAGATATCGGTGCGTGTGGTCAGCGGCGTGGAAAGGAAAACAAGAAGCGCGGGACGGGACTTTGGCCGAGCGCCGGCCCTAAACCCCGCGGCCGACAAACGCCATCGCCATCACCACGCTATATTGTTATTTTTTCTTGTTTTGTTTTTGCGCGCAGAGAGGCACGCGCCATCGCTCCCCGCGTCTCTTGTTTTTCTTCTGCCGCGTTTCGGTTGCCTTCTTACGAAGCGCTTTCGTATCGCCACGCACCCCTTCTCCTCTTACCAGCCAATGGGGAAAGAATCACGCAATACAATTTCACGCCGGCAGTCAACGGTAAAATTAGACCCCGCGAAGAAAAGGGGCGTTTTTGAAAAGCCTAAACTTTTAACACCAGCTGCAAGCCGATATAGCTTGGCCACGTTTATTTGGACACTTCTGAAACGAAACTTAAAGCTATTGAAAGTAAATATGACAATTATGAATGTACGTATCTTTTTTAAAACAAACACGGTCTGAAGAATTTATATATGCGATTCTGTTTCTTTCCTTGCTTTATAAGACGTGGATGCTTACGTTAATGGTCGCTTACGTCTTTTTGCCACTTCGTGTTATGCACATTAAATAAGTAATTTGCAAAAGAGTGAAATATTCATGTTGCTAAATATTATTCATTCCTTTTTATGGACACAGAGATACAAAAACTACCCCTAAGGCAATATCGAGTCAGGCCGGATTGTATAAACAGGCACACTGGGAACGTGCCCAAGGGCGCAACGTCTGAGCGAGTAAAAATAACACGAGAAATAATAATGTAGAAATTTAAATAAATATTGTAATAAAGTAAAGATGTGAGATACGACCCTAATTTGTATTTGCAAGTAGTTTTTATTAAATAGGTTAATCTCGGTTTCTTTACTTTTTTTTTTAAAAAACACAGCTTTCAACAATCACACCAATTATGACCTGCTCGGATGTTTCCTAAATATTTTATGTATCACAGGCGTTTTATACTCGCGTCAACATAAAAATACCTTATTTCGCGTGCACTTCGGTTAACATGAAGGTATCTCATTTTTTGTTAAATTTACTTTATCTATAAATTATAAGATTTCGTTTATAATTAGTGTGAATAAAAACAAGGAGAAATAGGTGTGTTGGTAATACCCTTGGTGGTATTTGTTCCCACCGAGGGTATTACCTGATAATAAATAGTTCTTACGTTAAAGATTATTACACCTTGTGCGCACAAATGCGATGCGTTGTCCCTTTGACGTAATTTTCTAGACCTAGTTAAGCTTTGTTTTGTATGAGGTGGAGGAATATCCTGGTAGTAGAACTTTAGAAGGGCTTAAAAAAAATTGGAAGTAACCGTAAATGGACTATAGCAGTATATCTGAACACTGTACGTTGTGGAGGGGGTCGCTTGCTCGCGTCTGTTTTGAGTAGTTTTAATTCTTTAAGTAAGAACTCACAGTTGACAGCAATACGGGAACCATCACAACATTCTAAAGGGCTCGTTCTGCCGTGAGCGAGCTTTAAGCAGGACCATTTTTTTTTCCAGCTCTGTGAAAAACATATTTCAAATAGCGCTTTAAAACAAAAAACGTATTTTTTTTACGTGTATATTTATTTTGTAGCTGAAGGGTGGAATTAAGACTGATATGTGTGATAATATTATGTTCTGTATTTTTAACACATTTAATGGAAATAAATCTTTTTGGTAGAACATTTTCNATTAAGACTGATATGTGTGATAATATTATGTTCTGTATTTTTAACACATTTAATGGAAATAAATCTTTTTGGTAGAAAATTTTCTATAGCATAAGGTTTAAAGTGCAACCCTCTTATATTTACGTTAATTGCATTGATATTATTTGACATTTTTGTCACATCTCCAAAGGATCGCCATTTGTTTTTAATTCTGTTTATGTTTTACCACAAAAATCTCCAACGACAGTCAGAGAATAATTCACACAAAAAAATTACAACTTACACCTAGATTGCCCCGGCGAAGGAAAATCTCGGATTTTTCAGTCATTAACAAACGTTACCGTAACTGTACGTATTTTATTTCCCATCCTGCGCCGTAAAGTGAACGTAACGTTACTTTCAGAAGCTGCTAAGTAGTTCACTTTACCTTTAGGCAGTAGATATTTCCCTAACTCCTCCGACGGTAACAAGTTTCATAAAATCCGCGAAATCTTTACTAATTAGGGCTGCGTTGTTTCTCCTCTCGCTTAGCAGCCCATGTTCGTGCCCACAAGCTTATTTCAACCCCTTATTTTAACGCGCTAAGGTGGCAACGGTATTACGTGTGTAAATTCTCTTCCGACCGCTCAAAGTTTCAAAGAAGACGATTCATAGTCAAACCATCACACGAGGAGAAGCCTGAGAAATTAATTTATTTCGTGGTGTTACATGAAGATTTCCTAAGCTCTCAGAACAGAAAACAAACACATAAGGATCGAATTAAATATGAAGAGCATATGTACATGCAAAAAAAGTTATTTCGTGAAATTATAATTTGTAGAAGTGGGGAAAAATTGTATCTCACTAAGTTTTTCGAAGATGTTCTTTTATTTATTTTAGTAATTTCCTCAGCATTACATTAGTATTAGGAAGTTGATCAAATTTTACTTTATTTTATATTAAATAATGGATAAGTCTTTATTTGCAATGAACCATTTGCTTTTACTCATTCTGGACGAAGTAGAATTTAATTTTTTGTGTTAAACAGAGATTTCAAATACTTAATTTTGTTCGCGTTGACTTGGTTAGTAAGTATCGTCAAATAAAATAATACAACTTTTCCTTGCTCTAAATTTTGTTACCAAAGAATACTTAGTGTTAACGTTAGACAACACTTGCCTGCTCTTTAACTTCCCGGTAAAAACAACCGCAAAGCTATTCAAATACAACCAATTACCTAGAATATATTTTTCTCCTCATACCGTCACTAAACCTTTTGAATTCTCCATCACTTGTACATCAAAACAGCACCTGTCACCGGAAACATTTACACAGAAATTAATGCCCAATATAAAGCTGTATGCTAGAAATTTAACTAAATGAAACGATCAACGTTACAGTAGCTAGGGCGATGCGAAGATGGCTGTCATACATTCGCCGCCTGTCGCAGTGACTAAGGATGGAGAGGTTCTGGACCTTATTTCACAAAACTACAATTCTACGAATTAAAAGCTAGAAGCAACATTCCACAATTGATAAACGGATATGTTTCATAAATAATACCGTCTTACTTGTGAAAGTTGTCACCCTGGTATAATAAAAGTCTAAAAGTCCGCACGATAAGTTTATGTTTTTGTTACTTTGTTGGTTTTGAGTGAATGTTACACGCAGGTTTAAGAATGCACCGTAAAAATTAATTGCGAACTAGCAGCGCTTGAAAAATAAGAGAGTACAAGGATGCCGCTTTTTTCTGTTCCTTCTCTAATAAAATTACAAAACAAGAAAAAATCAATTTATAGACCTTGAACCACAATATTTTACAATTGAAAAGAACTTTTTATGTGTACCGTGACGTACTGTTGCAGAAGGGGAACTTAAAAATAAAATTGGAAATAATAAACAGCCTTTCCAAGTTGACCGTATATATTTTATTAAACGCATTTTTATACGCGGAAACAGCAACGAATTATCCCGTTTAATGCCACACGCACATAATTTTTTGTTATATTATAGTAGTTTGGGGAACACAATTTCAGCATCCTAAAATTGCATGGTAATATCATTACCTAAATTTTCGCTTAGTTTCCACCAGTGTCCAAAACAGTGAAAACCGAACAGATTCACTGCATTTACACACGCATGGTTTTCATTCATTCCAAACTGCGAATATTATAGTAATAATGCTTTTAAATCGTATGAAAACTGGACTTAATAACTATTCTACATAGGTATTGATATAAGTCGAATTATTTCACAAATTACAAGTACTTGCAAGCTGCAAGTATCTTCACGAAACCAACATACAAAAAAACCTGTATAAAATACTTGTAGTTACAAGTGAACTCTCACAAGTTACAAGTGTCGGCTTGTAACTTTGTGAAATAACATCATCAAACTTTCTTGAAGTTACAAGTGAATTCTCGTGTAACATGTACAATTGTAGTTCTATGAAATAGACCTCTGGTTCTAGCTGTCATTTATTTTAAAGAAAACACACATTTGCATATAACTTAATTTGCAGCAAGAGTAATTTGTAATAACTTATTAAAGAAAAATATAATTAAATTTGCAACTGGGACCTTCAGCAACATTTGGTCACTCCAATTTTTTTTTTTTTTTTTATTAAAATATTGATAAAATTTATTTTGCTTCTGTATTCTTTATACTTTCATCCTGGCTGCACCAAAGTACTACATATGTAACAGCAGTTAAGAAATCAATAATGTAGTACGTGTTCTTTGCAATGTGAATTCACAGGTAAAGCATTTAAGCAACAATAAACTACTTTAAGCTGTTCGCGGTTATTTGAGCACTTTAGAAATCAACCTTTGAAAAATGTCACTGCCCCTGCCTGCATATATTTTCACGGACACGTTGGCTGTCATTCGCACAGTAAACTGGGTAACGATGTCAGGAAAGCAGTTCCATGTCTTAACGTCGAATTGAATGTGTTCGGTAAACTTTTGTGAATAATGAAATTATTTATTTTTTAATAACAAACAGGCATGCAGAAATATTTACTTTCCTAATAATTTCATAGTTTCGCTTGACTGACCCATAAATAACGTTATCAGGCCCATCGCAATGTGAAATGCACATACGGCGGAAGAATACCAAATATGCATGCAAGCAGGTCTAAAGCAGGGCGTTCAATAGTTTTCAGTCTAAAGCGAACAACGAATTTACGTATGAAGACTACCCTGAATCACAGATTAATCTGTAATTAATCGGGAACGTTCGTACTTAAGTGGAACCGCTAGTAAATTGGTTTTAAGCATCAAGGCCACGTCTAGATATAAGTAACCATTGCGAGGTACCCTCCTAAGGCTGCCCTGTAGGCCTACGATTTCTCGCCTATCAGATCTGTTACAGTAGGATATTATTAGACGAGATGAAAATCAATGGATTAAACTACACGTGCAACTTTGTGATATTTCCTTTCCCTTATGATACTTGCGAAGGAAAGCCCTAAATACGTTGTTTTTAGCGGCAATCACAATTTTGTTTTGTCCTCTACGAATATATTTTATAGGATGAAAGTAAAATATCCCTTCTTTATATAAAAGATTTTCATCTTCTCAGGGAAAAATTACTATTCTCAGACCATTTATTTACTGAGATACGCAAATGCCTCAGGGGACGGAAAACTTACTTGAACGAAACATCTCGCTAAAGCAGTTCAACCCGCTCGCTATCTGCCTAACACAAGAGGGTTTACGGATGGTAGCAATAATTTATTTGTTTATACATTATTATTAACAGCCAAATTTGGTCGAAGGCTGATTTACGATTGGTACATGTTTTTTTTTCCATACTAAATAAGTTAGCATTACAAATAAAATAGTTCGTTTATGGTACAGATAATGTCGTGTATGTTACACTACCAATATTAATATAAATTACATTAAGAAAAATTGGAATTTCATGATAAATAAAGTGCTTTAAATAGTACTGAAACAGAAAGGATTTGTAATTTTCCCCGAAAGAGTGAGTTTCTCAAATCTCCTGAGAGGTGATCGCAAATTTTGCCTGACATATGTTATGGAGTTTGTGTATCAAGAAACCTGAAACGAGTTTGTTTCGTGTATTATTTTGATGCACGCNTACAAATAAAATAGTTCGTTTATGGTACAGATAATGTCGTGTATGTTACACTACCAATATTAATATAAATTACATTTAGAAAAATTGGAATTTCATGATAAATAAAGTGCTTTAAATAGTACTGAAACAGAAAGGATTTGTAATTTTCCCCGAAAGAGTGAGTTTCTCAAATCTCCTGAGAGGTGATCGCAAATTTTCCCTGACATATGTTATGGAGTTTGTGTATCAAGAAACCTGAAACGAGTTTGTTTCGTGTATTATTTTGATGCACGCAATCGAAGTTAATGAACTTTTCAGATAATTAATTTTGGAACCTGCTTGTTTGTATTTCTTTTTAACTGTATGATGAACTGAAGTAGTCTTTTTTTTTTATCCGCGTCATAGCGTTTAGAAGTGATGTGCTTTCGTGATACGATCTCGCTTTTTCAGACTGAAACAATATCTTAAACATGCGCTCTGAATTGTCTGTATACGATTTTATCGTGTTTTGCTTATATTAACAAACAGTCCTGCACATTATTCAAAAACTGACCTAACTAGCGTATCGCACAGGTACAGTTTGATGTCTGTAATTTAATATTTCATTTTTTAATCGTTTATAAGCTATATCAGTACTGAAATAAAACCATAAAATTTCAGATATTGTTGCAAGAAGTTGTTTTTCTACTGTCGTGTGCAGTAAAGAAAATTCACATAATTCACGCGCATTAAACATTAATTGTGACTTATAATGCGTGTAATAATGTCTTAGATTAAACTTTAATGTTGTAGGCCGACAAAACTAATTATTTATCAGACGCAAAACGCCAAAGAAATAATCCACATTGATTTAACATTTACCCGTTTCAGAATCACAGGTCAACAACGCCTAGTAAAATTTACCACGGCTCACAGCAACTAACCATTTTAGGTCAAGAGGTGCAAGGTGTGAAAACATGACTTCGCCCGCCAGAGCTAACACTCAAAACTTTGCACGAAAATTATGGGCTAACAAGACATCAATTTAACCCATTATTAACGCGCGTTGTGTGTACATTCTGCCAAAGTGAGGAGAAACACCATGGAGAGCTTTTACCAACTGAACGTTAATAACAAAACTGACTAGCGTCCAGCAGGTCCAGGAAACGTTGCGTCTGAAAACTGTCATAAATGTGAGCGATGTTTAAAACAGCCCATGTTAAAGCTCGTCACAGCTACGATGACAATATTTTGGCAGCCAGTGCGTGGCAACATGTCAGAAACGGAACTAACAACATGACGTATACAAAATATTGTATCAGCTGATGCGGGAACGAACGAAGGTGAATATTATGTTGGCTATTCTGACAGCCCTGCCAACGTACAAACAGGCAATGGGGAAATGTGCGTAAAGGAAACAAGTTCTTGTACAAAATATTAATCCCTATATTTAATCTCACATGGTTACAAATATGACTTAGTTTTGTTACTTACTAAACCTGGTATTTAAATAATAATGTATAGGTGTTTCAAATGAGATGCAACTTAAGTTACGCGTGTTTATATTACTTCGTTTCTCCCTCCCCCACCTTTCCCAGGTTCCTGTCTCTGTTGCATGCTTGGTAATACGACCAGGCCGCAGGGTGTTTTAAGAAAGTTTCTATATTAATTCGACGTAATATATATTTCGTTTCGAGCCGCTATGAGACGAAAAAACTGACTTGTAAAAAAATGGAATAAAACAGTTATCCGTGCGACTATATTTTGGCAAGCGCTCTCCCAAACTATGCTCTGCAACAAACTACTTACTTTGCATCTGCAAACTAACAAATATACGAACGAATCTTCTAAGTTTTATTTTTGCGACAAACTCTGTACAATTCTTACTGTAACATATTTCCGTGTGAGGCGATTCTGCTTTCTAATAATTTCTATTCGGCCTGTTATCTTTGGGCTTTTGTCATGGCTCACCATTTTCTCTCTATTACCGAACAAAACTTCTCTCCCCGGAACCCCTCTTCGATGTGCGTTGTAAAGTGTCGTTACTTTATCATGTTAATGAAGCGAAGCAAGTGCGGCGCAACGTAAATATTTTTTAAGTAATTATAAGAATATTCCACGCCACATATTTCAAACCAGAGTCTTTTTTTTTGGGTCAGAAAGAGCCACACAGCATGGCTTTGCGAAAGTCGTTGGTGCGTAGAGTGTTTCGTGAGTAATGCTGGCCACTAAAACGAGCAGATGCTACTTTTTAAAGCGAAATGCTTTATTGTTATGAGTGAAAGTACACTGTCTGGCAATTTTCCCGAGTTAATAATATCTGCAACATTTGCATAGATACCCGTAACGTGCAGACTGCCACTGGACGATAAGAACCACAATTGCCATCTCAGAAACGTTCAATCAAATTCACCGTCAATAAAAAAACTGAACCTTCCTCCAGAGCAGAGCAGTAAGCACGTAAGAGGGTAGGAGGGTTGCAATTTCCGTGAAGTTGCCAGAAATATAACGACACTCAACAGTATTTTTATCGTTCTGTAGTAAAAAATAAAGTTATTTGGTTGGCCCTTAGACAGTTTCATAACTGGGCTGTACTATAAAATTACGTTCAATGTAAAGCTGAAGGCGAGCAAGCACAGTGAAAAATGTTCTGTGCGTGTTGCAAAAAATAATTTGGAAACTATTTGCCGAGGATTTTCTTGCCACTCTGCTGCTGAAATGTTGTACACTTACAACGCATTATTTACGGAAACATACAAAACTGTTTATGTTGCTCAATACTTATTGTAAACTAGCTTACCCGGCCACGCGTTGCTGTGGCATAACAGATTTTGTTTCTATTCTTTTCTGTAAAAATTAATTGAAAGAAGTGTATACAGGTTATTCTAAAATCATTGGACAAACGTTGAGGGGTGGTAGAGCTCACTAAAACAAACAATTATTGTATAGGTATATATGGGCGGGAGTGACGCATTGAGTCACAAACACAAAAACATAACACATTAACGGTAACATAAAATGTTATTTAGCAGCATACTTAACGACTGATTCCGTACAGAAAATGTTAAAACAGTTGCTGGAAATGCATCCACCAACAGTCACGCATGCTTGGCGACCTCTACATATGTCGTGATTGGCTGACAATGGTGGCGTGCGTGAAATACCCGGCGTATTTGAATCTGTTCGCCAATCACTCCACTGACGCTACCAAGTTTGCATTACTGTCGGTTGTAGCAATTTTCAGCAATTATTATAAACATTGCTGTAAAAAGGCATTTAGAGGCGACGTTGTAAATAAACAGAAGAAATTAGTCTCTACGAAATGAGTGCATAGCGAGAAACGGCGAATTTGTTTTGCCTTGATGAATGAGTGAATCGCTTCGACGATCGGCAACGTTACTAAACGGTGATATCTACATTTGCATTACAATTTTAAAAATTCAATTCACAATAGGCCATTAATATGAAAAACTGGACCTACTTCCTTGTATAAGTGTTCGAATACCGGCTTCATAAACTTCAGTGTGTTTGGGTGTCCGCGTGTGGTATGTGTGTGTGTGCATGTGGCGTGTCTGCGTGTGTGTGTGTGTGCCGGTGTCGTTAAACGCGATTGAGATCGACCCAACGAGAAAGTTTTATGCGTGCACGTGAAAACGGACGCATAAGGAACAATTTTAACATGAAACAATTTTTCCCTGAAACAATTTCATGTAATAAATTATATGTAATTATTTTCGTAAGTTTATCAAAATTACATAATGACGTAGTACAGTGGCCAACCACTAGACTTGCATTCGGGAGGATGAGAGTTTTAAACTCGGTTCGGCCATCCTGAATTATGCTTAACGTGATTTTCTAAAATCACCCTAGGCGAATGCTGGCACGGTCCTGGCAGTGGCTGATTCGTTTTCCGTTCCTGCTTGCCTGGGCAACTCACTCCTCCGTCTCTTAATGACCTCGCCACCATTGACACTTTACGCCCTTCCTACCTTCATCAAAATGTACTGCAGGATATATCAACCATTTAAATCAAATACGCACGTTTGCGCGAGGATCTCGCTGATTAATTGGACTGCAGGCTAGACTTGTAAACCGCGATTCGCTTTTTTCCGCTGGATGATCCCGTAGTAAGAAGTCCCGTTGATGAGTCTATTGTATATGGCTGTGTGTGATTCGGTCTCTTCGTTTTCAACTGTTGTATGCAGGCCAATAGACTTATAGGCGAGTCACGTAAATTTTAGTCCCGACGGTAAAGGCACCACAGTCGTGCGATTGTTCACAGTACAACGTGGCACTAAATGAAAGCACGAAATTTAAGGGTTTTTCTGTGTTATCAGGGACTGGAGTGCTAGACGATAACTTCATTAAGGGGGAGGAATGCCACATTCTACGTGATATCCGTGCTTTGGAGATCCTGCCAAGTTCTGTAAATGTGTTTAAGTAAATACTGTTTTTTTAGTTTATTCGCGGTAATGTCACTGAAATTTATTTATTTTAAAACAATAGAAGTATTATATTATATATACATATACACACACATGTAGGAAAACTATGTTACACGCTATATTTCAATAGCCAACGTGATGAAAAGACATTCTCTTACTTGACTAGGCCAATCAGAATTAGGTTACGGCTATACTAAAAGTCTGTTTTTGTGGGAGAACACCTACAAAGCTATAAAATTAGAATATTGCTACGACGAAAATGGATATGCGCTAAAAGTGATTTGAAGCACAACAAGAGTATACCTTGTCGCGAAAATAAGTAGTGTTAAGTTACGTGTGTCATATACTAAACATACATTTACACAATAAGTCATATATGTTCAATAATATAACAAGCAGCTCAGTTTAAGCTATGAGTTTTCTTCGGAAACAACACCAAACGGTATGAAAACTCATTTTCTATAAAAGCTAACCGGCCACGCATTAATCCAGGGGACACTGTTCGTATGCGCAACTGTTTTATCTCACATATTATTATGCGAAGCGTAAAAATAAAATAATAAAATATTTTCTAATGATATTCTCTTTTGCCTTATCCCGCATGGGGGGTGTAAGTAGATAGATTATGGGGGAGCTGGCACAGCGGCTTGGGTCTTAGGAGAGTAGGAGACCATGGCATCTGGCAGTGGACCACTGGACAGACCTTTGCCCTTTGATCTTGACCTTGATATTTGACTAAGTCCGCCATCTTGTTTTCTAGTCCGAAATTTTATTTTTGAGTCTACCATCTTGTTTTTGAGACAGCCAATTTGTTTTTGAGTCTGCCATTTTGTTTTTGAGTCCGCCATTTTGTCCACTACCTTGTTTTGGCCATCTCGCCAGTTCGCCATCTTGTTTCGTCTTCTGCCGTCGTGGTTCTCATTTTGTGTGCTAGGTGGTGCTAGTATCGGTAGCCATCTTGTACATTTCTTTTACACCATATTGGTTCCCCTACTGTGTGCTAGGCATCGCTAGTATCGCTTGATGTCGTCATCGGCTGCTAGGAGTACTGGTGTCGGCCGGAGACTAAAGTCGATGTCCCATGTGTTGTATACGGACCACCGCCTCTATCGACATGATATGGTTTAATACAGTATAAAAAGCTGTGGAGGCGAGGAGCGGCGAACTGCCGGATCTTGGATTGGTAGACAGACACCCTAGTTGACTAAACCACCAGGACATGGGTGCTAGTACAGGTCTAAACGATATATAAAAATAACCATGGGGATATCTATTCGAGAGGTCAAGAAAAATATAAAGTGCGAGATTTCATCAGTTTATAATCATAGTTATGCATACATCACGAACAATCTATGAGGGTGGTAGGGTCAATTATGCCTTAAGCCCTCCTATAAGCATAGTTAGCCATAATTTCCGAACTGTTAAAGATATAGCCATCAAACTCATACCATAGGCATCTTCCCTAACATCGATCAGGGTGCTAGGCCAATTATGCCTTCAGCCATCTTATAAGCATAGTGACCCACAATTTCCAAACTGTTTAAGATACATCCAACAAATTCATATCATAGGCATCACCCCTGATGTCGATCAGGGTGGTTGGGTCAATTATGCCTTAAACCACCTTATAAGCATAGGTAGCCATAATTTCCTAACTGTTTAAGATATAGCCAACAAATTTATATCATAGGCATCACCCCTGACGAAGAACAGAGTGATTGATTCAAGAAATTTTAACCCTCTTATAAGCATAGTTGGCCACCATTTCCCGTGTACCGAAGCTATAGTCAGCAAATTCATATCACAGGCATCGCTCCCGAAAACGACAAGGGTGGCATAGTTGACCACCATTTCCCGACTAAGCCACCAGGACATGGGTGCCAGTACAGGTTTAAATGATGTATATATAAAAATAAACTGTTAACTTAATTAACCGTCATGTTGACAAGGCACTGAAAATGCATAATTATATAAATAAGAGGATATCTTTTAAACTTACAAACAAAAGTATATCAAGCGACCTGTATATGGATTCGTATTTTTTAAAATAATTTGATTATGATACAAAACCCATCTATTATATAAAAAAAGAATTTTATAAATAAAAGTTATATTTTTTATGTAATATATTTTATTTCACTTTTAAAACTTACATTAATGTGTCTGTGAATTCGTATTTCCAAGACGGATTAAAGTATATGATGCTGCAACCATAGCTTATGAAAAGCATCCTTTTGTAAATAAAAACTATGTATTCAAATTAATTAATTTTTATTTACCTTTTAAATTAGTACATCGATCAGCATGACTGAGGATTCGTATTTTCAAAGATAATTCTAATATTATGTCAGAAAATGTGATTATGAGGCAATTATCAGCACTACATTCGATTTTATAAGCATAGAGTTGTGTATGTAATTATGCCAAGTGTTATATATTTTCGGGTTCGTGTTTTCGAGTCAAATGCTAATGTGACACCATAAAATTTGACTTTTCGCATGTATTCGATACCACATTGACTTTAGTAGGCATAGGAATTGATCTTAGGCTTTTTAAATTAATTATATAATGAGCCCGAGCCACGAATACAGAGCAGTTGTTGCCATACCTCAGAACATGTTTTCAGTGCATTATAAGTATATCAGACAGCTACGAACTTAGATTCACAGTTGGACATCATTCAAAGACTGCCAGAGTTAGGCACATGGAAATTGGAACGAATCAGACCAGTGCAAGTCTATCTGAGAGTCGTAAGTCTTTTTTATGAGCATAAACTGCCACCATTTTCCAACCCTCGAAGTTATGGTCACAAAATTCATATTATAGGTTTCACCCAAGACCTATATAAAAGTCATATAGTAAATTTGTTGGAATGTGATGTTGGGTACCATTATATTTATAAATAAACATCTTAAATACTTAACTTTTAAGTTTTAAAACTTAGAGGCTTAATATAATGTGTTGCATTTCTACCGGCGTGTATTTTAAAGGCGAATTCAACTGTCATATTATAAACAGCTATTGTATGTGTATTAGTGATGGCCCGATACTGAAAAAACCCGATACCGATAAAGGTTCCAATATTTAGGATTTTACCGATCCGATACCTGTAAACCGATATTTTCATTTATCATACTGTAAGCAGAAATTTGTCACTAAAGTATTTGAGAGAAAACTGCTACCTGGAAAAGTTTTGTTTGCAATAAGCTAAACAGACTTACTGTTAAGTGAGATTTACTTTATGCCCGGTACATCAAAGCATAAAAAAAAATAGTTTAACATTATACAAAATTATAGCTCACTACAACATATTACAAAACCAAGTTAAAGTTGCAAAAAGGTCGCTAGTCTACAAAAAATATGTAAAAGGACAGGAATGAAAACTAAGCTAACAAGCCATGATCATTTTGTTTACTTTGAGACGTACGTCGAACATAAGACTGCTTTACCAAAAATATAAATGTAATCCGTGAAGTGTGAAATAATGATGGGCATGTACATTCTATTTTGTTTTTATCGTAAGGAATTTAATTTTTTTTTTTTTTAATTATTGCATATTAATATTTCAAATTAATGATGTTCTTTTTAGTAGTATTGCTGCAGCCTGATGTTAAGAGTTGAGAAAATTAAGTGTGCAGCAGAGGAGAGAAAATACTTGAGGTTAGAATGGCCATTACCGATGTGCCGATATTTTAGTGCCGATCTCCGATAATGGTAAATGTACCGATGATACCGATATCCGATACCGGATATAATCTATCGGGCCATCACTAATGTGTATATCCCCCGACGCCGTACTGTATTTCATAGAAATATTTATGACTGAAGGATCTCAAAGTATGGTGGCAAGCAGCTTATGTATGGATTCGTGTAGTGCCAAAAACTATTTCAACGTGATTGTAAAAAATTTTACTTAAGTTTTATACCTTATAATAAATAGGTATTTTTAAAATCGTTCAAATAAATGTGCCTGAGGGCACTAAACCTTATGTTATAAATGCTTAAAAGAAAATTAGTAGTCCTGAACATTTTTTTTAAAGTAAAACTATTTGGATTCAGGCAGCTGGCATCTCGGTCAACCTTACATGTCCACACACATACACACACACTCATACACACAGGTATAGGAACCAAAATTTAATAAATATATGTATTTATAGATTTATGCATAATTGAGGGTAGTCTGGGAGGTATTTTTATTTAGAATGAAGAGTAAAATTTTAAGATGTACCCAGACATAAGGGTCGAAAATGTACATGGTTTTCAGGAAATTCGTAAAAGAAGAAACTTGACTTTATGTACATCGACATAAAAGTTAAAATTCAATGAAAAAAAATTTTATTCAATTATACAGTGTACAAGAATGATTCATTTCATTTTGATAACAATTGTAAGTATTTAAATTTTTTATAAATATTCTTATGTATAGGGCTAAGCATATGAATGCTCATATAAAAAATGCATCACTTCATACGCGTATCGATAAAGTTAATATTTTCGTATCACAAATCATAACCAACCTTGATATATTACATGCAGCATACAACCGGACATTTCTTTGAGAATAATTCGAATATGGCATTAGAAATTATAAATACTCTTTCTAACGCCTGAAGCTTCATTTATCCAATTTCCATATTCGATTTGATAGACTTAGATACATTAAAGATTTTTCCAAAGTAGGTCATTTGAAGTACTATATTTCCATACTTAATTCTTCAAGACTTATTCCAAAATAATGTCACTACCAATTTTTATGTACGTATTTACAAATAAAAGTTATGTATGTAATATAAATTAATTTTTTTTTATTGTTTTAAAACCTTATAAGCGCATGTATATCGTATAATATACGTAGATACACTTTTTTTTACGGTACCTACGAATATGACTTTACAACGGCTGACTACGGATAATTTTATAAATAATTATAGACTTAATTTCATTTTTTCAACTTGGTAATGTAAATATATATTTTAAATATATAGTGTGAGGTATGTACAAACAAGTANATATTTCCATACTTAATTCTTCAAGACTTATTCCAAAATAATGTCACTACCAATTTTTATGTACGTATTTACAAATGAAAGTTATGTATGTAATATAAATTAATTTTTTTTTATTGTTTTAAAACCTTATAAGCGCATGTATATCGTATAATATACGTAGATACACTTTTTTTAAGGTACCTACGAATATGACTTTACAACGGCTGACTACGGATAATTTTATAAATAATTATAGAATTAATTTCATTTTTTCAACTTGGTAATGTAAATATATATTTTAAATATATAGTGTGAGGTATGTACAAACAAGTATATTGGAGAGGGATACGAATATGAAGTCGGAATATATGTGGATGCGTGCCTGAAGTTTAGGGAAAGCCAGAGAATAGGGCAGTGAGAGAACGGGTCGATGGCACGACAAAATTTACGATGTTAAAATTTCACAGTCATATTTTGTTACGAGTAACGGGCACATGAAGGAACCTGTTCACTTCTCACCAGTTCTGGACGATCTCAACAGACCGCCAGGAGTAAGGACCATTTGATTGTCGCAGGCATGACCAGATCCAGTGGTTTTCTTGTCAACCATCCAGCGACATAAAGCAGCTTCACTATAGCTACTGTGGCAACATGAACACTCCTTATTCGACCATGTTCTGCACTACATTGAATTTTCTGAAGGCATAGGTGTGCTATTATTGTTTGAAAAGTAATTATTAGTAGTGTTTGCAAACAGCCCTATTCGAGAATACAGGAAAGTTGTCGCCTTACCTCAAATAATGTTTCAAGCATAGTATGCTCATTTCAAGCCTACCAACTTGGCATAGTTGGTTGTATTTCAGCAACCGTTGGTGTTAGATAAATGTTTAACGTTTACCATATCAGATCAATACGAAGCTCAACAAATGATATATGATTTAGCCCTTTTATAAGCATAGTCACCCTTAATTTAGGCACTTATTGAGATGGAACCATCAAATTCACACTATAGTCAACACTCCCGATCTAAAACAGACTGTCATGTATCACTATACCTTCAGCTTTTTATAATAATAATTGGCAGCCATTTTAGAAGTATTTATGTAAGGGCACATGTTTTCAGGACTGATTCGTATATTTCATCACAAACTTCATTAGACACAGTATTGAATTTTATAGTCTTTACCATGTATTTATATTGTGTTCATATTTTACTACATTTAACTTTAAAATGTAATCCTCGTCCTGAATATAACCAAATTCATTACAACATATACTGCATAAAATATTTTGACAATTAGTTTCCTGACTTGATTTTTAAAATAATCAAATATTTATTTATTGATATATATGCGAGTCTTAGCATGCAAGTAATAATTTTACGCAGTAAATACGTACTCGTTATTTTCATTGCATTGCTAAACTTACACATTGAAAAAAGCGTACACCATGTTCAGCGTTTTTATTTTAAACAAATGTGATCGCATCACTTTAAAAAAAGAGGAAAACTTTATTAAGGCTTATCATAAGAAAAAGGCTTGTACACCCACGAAAATTTTCGTTTACGCTTTGCCATTATTTAAAATGGACGATTTTTCAGTCAAGGATCGAACCTCCTTCATGCTATAGTACAAAGCACTGCTATCAATCATCACCTCCCGCTCCGCGTTAATGAAAGTCACAAACGCAGTGCATATATGAACATAAATGGTTTACGAATCAATACTCTGTACCGAGGTGAATAAAAAAATCAGCTGGAGGCGGAGAAATACGTGTGCCACATCACCTCGGCATATGCTAATTGCAGTCTTACTAATCTAGAGATGGTTAAATTAAATAGACATACAGCACTCGCAGATCATTCAAGCAGCAGTAGCAGAACACGTCAGCTCTCCCCAGCATAGGACAAACAACTGGTTTATAGTAAGGAGGTCACTGCTCCAGCGTAATTTTTACTCCCAGCACGATCAAGCTGTGACAAAACAACATAATAAATTAAGATTTCTTAATTAATCAATCAACATCTTTAAATTAAGAATAAGAGCATAGTACAACCNACATAATAAATTAAGATTTCTTAATTAATCAATCAACATCTTTAAATTAAGAATAAGAGCATAGTACAACCTACCCTCTTTATAGGAGATTATATTATATTAATCAGATATATCATGGTATACAATAAGAATTTAATATAATATAAATAATTACAGGTAAAAAATATTTAATTATAAGTAAATATTTTGTATTGTAGGTATTAATTATGTATATTCCCTTACTTTTTCCCAGCACGATCAAAACACATTCCTTTGTCAATAGCAACAAGCAATATCCACAGAGTAGATGAGTACACAGAAAAGAAATGTGGTCGGTTCCTTTAATGTGAGTGAACCCATTCGCCGATTGGCTTTGCAAAGCTCTGTACTGGTCCGTGTGCCATATTGGCTACCACGCGGTGAGAATGACTCCCTATTGGCTGGACTGCGACTTGGCGAGTAAGTTACCAGGCGCTGATTGGCAA
The DNA here is from genome assembly GCA_002778355.1 of Clitarchus hookeri. Taxonomy (NCBI): domain Eukaryota; kingdom Metazoa; phylum Arthropoda; class Insecta; order Phasmatodea; family Phasmatidae; genus Clitarchus; species Clitarchus hookeri. The sequence goes on along the minus strand of NQII01002722.1, from coordinate 79,651 downwards.
ACGGCTTTCCGGCATGTTACTAGTCAGTGACGCCATTTTCTCACGTGTACAGATGGAATTCAGTGTATACGCAGCCATACTTTAAAGGTTTATAAAAGCATTTCATCACACCACATATCTTACAGAACTTCTTTATCCCATTGAGTACGTCGTGAAAACGACATGCTGTTCTAGAAGTCAGAAAATTTATCGACTATCGTAAAGTACGGAAAGCTTAAATCACTTGCATCACTCGACGAAGATGTCGAGCTTGCGAACCTGCCTAAAGAATTCCTTATCGCACGTGCAAGCCATGAATGACAATCCATATACAAACACCTACCTGCCTATCTGCAACAGGACGAAGAGATTCTTGGCTGTCTCCCATACCTCGCGTGTTTTCAAGGTTGTGCTACCGTTAATGTTTAATTATTTATCACGTGTCTAATGTGTTTTTGAGTATGCAATCGGAACATAATTATTATTGCTGTATTTTTGCTGTTTTAGAATTGTATTCAGGGTTTACGTCAGTACTGTCAGGATTTCTTGTATTAATTGTTTTGAAGTTCAGAATTGTACAGCAGTACCATGTTCATGCGCTAAGAACTTTATTCACGTTTCGATCAGTGCGCTGAGTTAGTATAAGCAATCGTGCTCTCGACAGTAGCTTCGTTCAGTCATCTCCAGCCGGTACGTAAGTCACTCGTTACTCTTTGTAAAAGTGGAAATGTCTCGTCGTGTGCCGGACTCGAATTATTTCCATTTAGGCGCCATTCAGTTTCCGTTGAGAACGACCTAAACAAATATGAAACTGCTCTTCTGTCTTTGTTCTGGAATTAAATACTAGAAAGGATTGATAAAACTAACCAACTCCTTCAGGAGAAAACTCTTCACTTGTTNCTTTGTTCTGGAATTAAATACTAGAAAGGATTGATAAAACTAACCAACTCCTTCAGGAGAAAACTCTTCACTTGTTGAAAGCAACCAAAGCAATTCTGACCCTGCAGACCTACTTGAGAGAAAAAAGAAATGGGTTAGAACAGTTTGAGGAAGCAGTATTGAAACTTAGTAGCTGTGAAACTCCTATCTACACAAGNAAAAAAGAAATGGGTTAGAACAGTTTGAGGAAGCAGTATTGAAACTTAGTAGCTGTGAAACTCCTATCTACACAAGGATCCGTAAACGTAAAGTTTTCGTTGATGAAGTTCACGGAACGGAAGTGAACCTTGATGAAAGAGAGCATTTCAGAACTGTCGTGTTCATCAGAATCATTGATTCACTTATTGCTAACTTAGGACGAAGGAAAGAGGCTTATGAAATATTAGCAAAACGTTTTAATATATTTTCACTGTTAGCATCGCCTGAAGGAACAGAAAAAAACAAACTGCAGATTGAGGAAACAAGTTCGTCAAGTAATCTCCTNCACTGTTAGCATCGCCTGAAGGAACAGAAAAAAACAAACTGCAGATTGAGGAAACAAGTTCGTCAAGTAATCTCCTCAAGATAGTGATGATAGTTTTGCCAATGAGTGTCTTCATTTCAAGGCCTATGTTGAACTGGAAAACTTGAAAACAATACCAGAGTTATATTCTTAGTACATCCTCTAGCGTACATTTCCAAACCTCGAAATTGCATTGGGAATGTTTCTTTCCTTGCCCGTGACAAACTTTACAGCAGAAAGGGGTTGTTCTGTTCTTAGTCGTGTGANGCATTGGGAATGTTTCTTTCCTTGCCCGTGACAAACTTTACAGCAGAAAGGGGTTGTTCTGTTCTTAGTCGTGTGAAAAACATTATGTCACTCTTGGGAGATGAAAAACTTTATTGTATGATACTTATGTGTTGTAAATGGTTGAAAATGGTATGCTTTGAAAATGGACTTAACAGATACCATGGGAACATTTTCTCAGGAGAAAGTCAGGAAAAAGCCTTTGCTTTAAAAGTATACACTTGGCAGAAATCTAAGTTAAAGATTTTTATTTCTGTTACTCATCTTAATAATTATTTGATAACCATTGAATTATTCTTTTTTAATTTTGTATTTTAAATTGTTGCGATTGGCCAGTTTTTGCGTGGTAATTTTAATGTAACAGAAAACAATTCATGATAATGTTATAAACTATTTTTGCTTTGTTATAACAGTAGTATTTCGTTTGTACACCGGTCGGTTAAGGGGGGAGGCGTAAAATTCAGTGTACCCAGGGCGCCTGGAACCCTATATCCTGGCCTGGAAGAATCCAAAACACGTTGCAATAATTCTAGTTTGTAAAACATAGCAGCGACCCGCCAGCACAGTGTTCGGGACAACTGCGCCATCAACCATCTACAGTATACAGGGTGATTCTAAAATCATGGAACAAACATTGAGGGGTGGTATATCTCACTAAAACAAACAATTATTGTATTTTGATACATGGGTGGAAGTGACGCGTTGAGGCACAAACACAAAAACATAACACGTTAACAGAAAAACAACATGTTCATTAGGAGCATACTTAACGAGTGATTCCGTACAGAAAATTTTGAAACAGATGCTTGAAACACATCCACCAACAGTCACGCATGCTTGGCGACCTCTACATATTGCGTGATTGGCTGAAAATGGTGGCGTGCGTGAANCCAACAGTCACGCATGCTTGGCGACCTCTACATATTGCGTGATTGGCTGAAAATGGTGGCGTGCGTGAAATACCCGTCGTATTTGAATCTGTTCGTCAATCACTCCACCGACGCTACCAAGCTTGCATTTCTGAAGGTGGCAGCAATTTTGAGCAATTATTATAAACATTGCTGTAAAAAGGCATTTAGCGGCGACGTTGTAAATAAACAATGTGTTGCGTTTCATGTGTTGTGTTTGTGTTGTGCCTCAACGCGTCACTTCCGCCCATATATTCCTATACAATGTTTGTTTGTTTTATTGAGCTCTACCACCCCTCAATGTTTGTTTGATCCATGATTTTAGAATCATCCTGTATAATGCTTGGCAACCCTTTGAACGGGTTATGTATGTGGGCCCACGTCGAGAAGAACAGCGCTCAAGGTGCAGCATGGCCTTGGCGTGCTTCTCGTCGCTTCGCGTCATAACATTCAGCCCACGGCAACGATATGCACAGATTAGTCATGTATGTTATCTGATGGTTCGTAAACAGTTCCGTGGAACCTCCCTCACCAATATCGTATATTTATTGTAGTATTGAGTGAATTAATTAAATCCTGTTTCAGTCTTGTAAATAACTTCAATATTTAGTTACCGTAACCCTTCCGTATTCCCTCGCCTAAAATGTAAACATAGCAATATGCAAAACAAACATTGCCGTTAACCCAATCAATTTATTCACGCGTCGATGAAGCGGGGTTGTGAAATTTTCAGACACATAAATGTGTCCCTAATATGACAATTTTTTTTACTTTTTATGCGCATAAAATAAACAGAAACGAAATTTAATGCGTTCAAAAGTACGCCAAAGCAAACCTCTAGCTTTCAATGCGACGTAGGGATATGGACTTCTTCCGCTAATTCGCTGTCAACTTTACCTAGATTATTTCAGTGAGTGTTTAAGGAAAAATATATGCAGTTCAAAATCTCANTATTTCAGTGAGTGTTTAAGGAAAAATATATGCAGTTCAAAATCTCAGTTTTTTATAACATTAAAAACAACGTTTTTAGGCTGTATTTGTTTGTAACGGAGAAAATTCTGTTAACGTGCTGGACAAGCAACTAGATATTTTTATCTTCATTTATTTAAAATTAATCCTGTCGATTTTTCTAGCCTTAGTGTAGGGCAAAACAAAAAGTACTAGATGTACGTTTAAATGTTTTGTCAAAGCAAGTGCGCGTTAAAACAGAGTAATTTAGAATTCTATAAAAATGTATAAATAACTTAAGGATATTAGATGCAGGATCATAGGTACAACAAATATAAAGTGGTGAAAGCCTTTGTTTACACATGTTGAGCCCCATCTGCCTGTGGCAATGGATCCGCGGTGAAAGATGTTGATGAAAATCAGGTAGGCCCAATACAAAAATAATGGAGCAACCTGAACTGGCCTTTAATACTACGCAAACAAAAGCGGCACATATTTGTGTGCCCTGTTTGTATTCATGAATTAATTGTGTTTACGCAGGAATTCAGTGCGGCTACTAATGCCAGCGCAAGTCCACCTCCCCCCCCCCATCACCTCCCCAAGAGCAAACAACCCACCGTTGCGAGAGTGATGGATTCTTAATTAAAAATATCGCCCACAGCGCTACGCGAATGACGTGGGGACAGAGCGCAAAAATTGCTCCGGCCGTGGCGGCCTCAGCGTTGCCCAATTTATTACTGAAATTTAGAACGACCTCGTTCCAGGACTTTGCATTATCTCTCCTCCTCCTCAATCGCCCAATCCAAAGTTCTGTCTTGAATGAAACTTAATTTATTGTTTTGCGGGCAAAAGATTTTCCGCCGCTGACTGCCGCCCACAACCAAGTTTATTTGAAAAGTTTCAGCGACTGTGAGATACTCTTCGAATTAACTTTGTGGTCTGCATACTTTTTTTTTTAGATTCTTCCATGTTTGGCCCTCCGTACAAATACATCTTCTTCAGATTGAAATACCGTAGATTTTTGGAATAACAACTTCCACGTTCAATATGTACGCCGCGTCTTTCAACCGATATCTCGATGGCTTGAAAAGGACTGTTGCATAATTTTGTTAGTTGCAATGTAACTTTTTAAACTTTAAAGACTGAGGGAAAGTTTTTATACATATTCTCAGTTCTCTATCATTTAAACGTCTTTACATTTGCTATTTCTCCATATAGTGTGATAACAACTTCGCGTAATTCTGCAATACGTGAGTTATAAAATAGAACACTTTTTACTGAACAAAATTCAAAGGCCGTTTTATTTTATAGAGAGTTATAATTCTCATTTTACTGAAGGTCAACTGAACTATCTTGATGTTTGAATAAGTATCAACTTGATGTGGTTTACTGAACGAAGCCTAATGAAGAACATAACTGAGTTCTTACATACCAACAAAACATAGAACAGAATTTAATAAGTAATCTAATTTGACAAGTTCTCAAATAATTAAACATATGTATGTTTGGATAAAACAAATCTTACGCTGTGTGCATAGCTTCGAGAAGATTCTTCCCCATTCGGTGAACAGTTTTCCGTGGATAAACGATCAGAGGTAGGTTATGAAATTTTTTTCTAGTCGTTATATTTGGAGAAAATTTTTGTGGGATAAAAATTGAAACAACATTTAACCTACAATCGTGTCCAAATTCGTGTCATAAAGTGGTTGTGCAAATAATATGTTTTCTTCAGGCTTAGGAAAATAATATGTTTAACTGGAAGAAAATGTTGTTGCAGCTTGCTCTGACAAGGAATAGAGATTACAAGACGCTCTTGAAAATTTTCTGTGTTAAGTTTAAATGTATTGCTATAAATTTGCATAATATAAATAGTTAAGTACGGGATACGTAACAAATACAGCAGTGTGGACGTCCACTAAGTGAGAAGAGTAAAACCCTCCATATGAGAAAAAAAAATTCCATTTTCCCATTATTTTGATTTAAAATAAGTTGCAAGTGCTTTTCAGTTACGTTTAATACTAACCTCTGTAATAAATTAAATATTAAGTAAATTGGATTTTTATTTTTAGCACGAGAAATAATGCTATGTGNAATACTAACCTCTGTAATAAATTAAATATTAAGTAAATTGGATTTTTATTTTTAGCACGAGAAATAATGCTATGTGTTTATAATATGTGCTAAACTTTGCTTTGCTCACTTCTGTAAGTTACAGAAGAATATTTGCACACATTATTTCTTTCCGCACAATATCTCTAACAGAAGAGAAAAACAGCGTTAAGCGGCCATAGTCTTCTGAAGTAAATTAAGATAATGGTCCAGGGAATGTGTCACCAAAAATCGTTTCTGACGTAGGCTAGCGGCAGGCTTTATTCAGACGTCAACATACCTCCCAGTTACGCCCGACTGTCCTCGCTGAAGCGGTATTTGGAAGAAGCCAGTCGCAGCCTACACTTCGGCGACAAAAGTCATGGCTACCTCCTAATATCGTGTCGGGCCTCCTTTTGCAGGCGAAGTGCAACAACTCGACGTGACATGGACTCAACAAGTCGTTGGATGTCCCCGGCAGAAATATTGAGCCATGCTGCCTCTATAGACGTCCATAATTACGAAAGTGTTGCCGGTGCAGGAGTTTGTGCACGAACTGACTTCTCGATTATATCCCATAAATGTTCGATGGGATCCATGTCGGGCGATCTTGGTAGCCAAATCATTTGCTGGAATTGTCCAAAATGTTCTTCGAATCAATCGCGAACAGTTGTGGACCGGTGACATGGCGCATTGTCATCCATAATAATTTCATCGTTGTTTGGATACATGAAGTCCATGAATGGCTGCAAGTGGTCTCCAAGTACCTGAACATAACCCTTTCCAGTCAATGATCGGTTCAGTTGGACCAGAGGACCCAGTCCGTTCCATGAAAAACCGCCCACAACATAGTAGAGCCACCACCAGCTTGCACAGTTCCTTGTTGACAACTTGGGTCCATGGATTCGTGGGGTCTGCCCCACACTCGAACCCTACCATCATCTCTTACCAACTGAAATTGGGACTCATCTGACCAAGCCACAGTTTTTCAGTCATCTAGGGTCCAACCGATATGGTCAAGAGCCCAGGAGAGGCGTTTCAGGCGATGTCGTGCTGTTAGTAAAGGCACTCTAGTCGGTCTTCTGCTGGCATAGCCCAGTAAAGCCAAATTTCGCCGCACTGTCTTAACGGACACGTCCGTCGTACGTCCCACATTGATACCTGCGGTTATTTTACACAGTGTTGCTTGTCTGTAAACACTGGCCATTCTGCGCACACGTCGTTGGTCTCGGTCATTAAGTGCAGGCGGTCGGCCACTGCGTTGTCCATGGTGGGAGTTTATGCCTTATATTAGTTATTCTCGGCACACTCTTGACACTGTGGATCTCGGAATGTTGAATTCCCTAACCAATGGTAGCTCCAACTACCATTCCGCGTTCGAAGTCTGGTAATTCCCGTCGTGCGGCCGTAATCTCGTCAGTAACATTTTCGCATGAATCACTTGACTACAAATGAAAGCCCAACCAATGCACTGCCCATTTATTCGTTTTGTACGCGATACTACTGCCATCTGTATATTTGCATATTGCTATCCCGTGACTTTTGTCAGCTCTGTGTATGTAGTCCTGTGAGCGCCACCCTCCCCTCAGCTTGCTTGTCGTTTGATATGGGAACGTTTGTGGGTAGTTCTGTTTGAATGTATTCACCTGTGTTGTGCATTTGTACGCACTTCGTGTATAAATCAGCTCCACTGCATTCTGTTAGTCGATAGCGTTTTTTGACTGCCCTACTTTCCCAGGCAGTGGTTGGTCACGGACTACCCAGGTGAGTTATTTCTGGACGAGGAAGGCATCCAGGCGATTGAGGTGTCGGGGGTAGCACCATGGCATACGAGCCATGGAAACCCGCGCATGTCCCTATAAATGGTAACGAAGCGACGGACTTTCGAGTCCTACGCAGCCCATTTTCACCAACTGGCAAGCCAAAACTCCTCGAGTGGTGTTTCGGCACCCACCACTCCTGGGTTTAAGGAGTCCGCCTGGATAGGCCGCCGAACAATGTGCAGACCTCCAGCAGAAAATGTTTACTTAAAAAACCGTCGAACGTGTCCGAGTGAAGTCTGCTTACGAAAAGCATTTAAGAAAAGTTTCGTGTCTGTATCCTTTTTGTTCAGTTCCCCCATTTCCCGCTATAGTATGTTTTCGTGATAGTGAAAATGGCTCAAACGGGTGTTTTCACGGTCATATTTAGGTATGAACACTCCGGTACAAAACATTGGAAAAGGAATAGGAAGGTGCGTCAAACCATTATTTTTATTATTCCGTTATAAAAAGGTAGGGCTTCCGCTGAAAGTCTCACAGAGGCGCGTTATCGACGGCAAGACTTCTCGGCAGTTGAGTGCTTCGCGTGCACGAGAAGATGAGAGTGCTAATGCGCATGTCTCGGTCGCCCCTAGCGCTGCCACACTTTTGAGGCCTCGAACGTGCAAAATTCCTTCAACCAGGCGGCCACCTTAAGCAAATTGGGCTACGCCGGGGACTTTCCCGTCCCTCCACCTTGCTCACAGGCGGCCAGGGGCGTCTGCCCTGAGGAACGGACCAGCAGATGGTGACGAGGAACGTTCACTATGCGGGATGACGGACTAACTAGCACTCAGGCCGTTGGGCCGCAGGGCGCCGTGCCCTTGTGAAGTAGTTCATGGAGAGGGACAGGACCTACAGACACCAACCACTAGGACCTCAGAAACATTGAGTAGTACCGCGGGCGATCGGATACGCCCCACCCTAGGTTCTGTAGAAGAGCCATCCTTAGAGGTGGGCGTCAAGTGCGGCTGCACAGTACCTCGTGTCCTGGAGAGCCTCGCGCCCAGGAAAATCAATAACTTATTTCATTGAAATTTTTTTTACTGTTTAGCAATCGTTTGGTTGTGTTATATTTATTTCACGATAAAATGTATGTATTTGAAAATGTTTGTTTATAAAATGTAAAAGGTTTGATAGGCTGTTCACGGTAAACTGTGCACTTTTGAAAGCCCTGCGGAAGATCTACTTGTATACACATTGTGTATTGTTACACCATATACAAAATTAACATTGCCTAGGGCCTGATTACTTACTGTGAAATTATGAGGAATGTAAATATTTTACAAATTTGCTAATTCTTACACTATAAAGATTTAAAAAAGACAGAAATTAAAATAAATAATTTTGGTATTCACAAATGTTTACCTAATGCATAAAACTACTTTCCTTCCATTATTGCCAACTTTACTGCGTGCATGCCAGTCAGAGTATCCGTTAAAATACATGCGGGTAGGGGCAAAGTTCCCGGTGGAACCAGCGCTTTCCTCACCAAACCTCCCCTCCTGGTGGCCGATACCTATTAAAAGGTCATACCAGGAGCGCTTCTTTCTACTGTACTTTAACTCCCACAAACAAAAGCTAGATCGGCTCTTTTGTTTTGCAGGGCGCCACCAGGAACTTTGAATTTTGAGTCCGTCATACTGGTCCGAAAAGAATTTAAATTACAAAAGCTAAATACTTACACATGACATTTATACACTACCGCGCTCGCGCTTGTCCTGCACACGAAAAATTAAGTATGACGGCATCCCTTAGCACATTCTCGGCCCAGTGCAACCAGGCTGTGTCGGACTTAGATTTGGGAAACAGCTGGTAGCCAGGATTGTTTCCCTCCTCCTCGCCCCTGTTCACAAAGAGCGTTAACTATACCACACTGCAGACGTTCGATTCATTCATACTTTAAATTACACTCATTCAACTACCATTCTCAGGCCTTCGGCCTCGTCCATTCCTTGGAAAAACTCGCGTTGATCCATCCGACTTCCAAAATCATATTCCGGGTCCATCGCTGGGGTCGTTATCTCTGGGTGTTTCCTGGAACAAAACTAATTTTATCCAGGAAATGGGGTCACATTCGGGTTATTGTCTCATCCGGTGTTTTTTTAAGGAGCCGCCCGAGGAGAAGGACTAGCACCTGAGCACAGTGTACCCCGTGAAGGGCTTACTGCAGTCAAAGTACAGCCTCCCGTACGTGCGAGCGGCATCCTTGTAGATCTTAGACGGGTTGAATTCTTCCCCCCTTCTCCAGAAGCACTCCTTGAGCAGGCTCAGAAGTGCCTCCGTGTTCGTAGGCAGACCCACCTGGGCGACGGTGAGCCTGTCCACGCACTCCATGTGGGGGAAGAGGATCTTCTCACCCCCGTCCATAGATCTAACCAGCAGGGCAACTGCTGCCATCAGGATTGGTGGTTCCTCCAGTCTGGAAAGTTGGGCTCCTCTTACGACTTCGTCGTAGAGTTCCCACGGTTCTTTCGGGTGGGCTCCCACGGGCCATGCCTGGACTGACGCATCGATAGTGTTCCTATCAGAAGGCCAGTCGATCGTGAAAATTCTATCAGTTCGGGGAATTATTTCGTTCCTCCTTACCTTGGCCTGGAGGAGAGAGACTTATCTTTCCGCTCTTTCCTAATTCGGGTAGGGGCAGTGTCATTTTTCAAATGTTGATTTCGAAAGTGCTCACTTCACCGTGAACAGCATTTACCAGTAAAATGTCAGGCGTGAGGCGCGGCCGCTCGAGAGCAGAGCATATCGTTCGAGAGGTGATTGCGTTGTGGGAAGGGGGATTAGCTAGTTGGAAATGTAAGGGCCTCACTAATGTTCTTGCACCTGGCCTCGCTAATGTTCTTGCATCTGGCCTCGCTAATTTACTTGCACCTGGTCTCGCTAATGTTCTTGCACCTGGCTTCGCTAATGTTCTTGCACCTGGCCTCGCTAATGTACTTGCACATGGCCTCGCTAATGTATTTGAACCTGGCCTCGCTTATGTTCTTGCAGCTGGCCTCGCTAATTTTCTTGCACCTGGCCTCGCTAATGTTCTTGCGCCTGGCCTCGCTAATGCACTTGCACCTGGCCTCGCTAATGTTCTTGCACCTGGCCTCGCTTGCGCTAGGGACGGCGGTGTACTCTAGGGTGCCCAATCCAACGGCGTCGGCCTCGTAGTGGTAGTGGTCAGAACTCCACTTGCTGGAATAATACTGTAAAAAAAAAATTATAACAATAAATAAACTTACATTACTACAGTACTGGATTAACAAAATTCCATAGATATATATAACAAGAAGATTACCAACTCAATTAAAAAAAAACAATTCACTTATATAAAAGTAGTTAGTAAAAACTAATAATTTTATATAGTAGATTCAACATACGTAATTAAAGGAACTACACTATAATAATATTTAATAGCAATGAAAGAAATGAACAACCAAACTTAAACAAGCAAACTAACACAAGCAACATAATCTCAATGGCGTTTGGAGGATATTGTATAGAGTTCAGCATATAACAAGTAAGGTTATAACTTTCAAAAAGAAATACGGATACTGCCCGACGGCAGTGAGCGGAGTACAGCCTGATGTCGGGTAGTACCTCGGTCGGAACCCGGGGTGCCTCTCGGCGCGAGGGTCTCCAGAGGGCGTGGAAGGGTAAAGGATGGCTTATCGCAGGACCAGGTTATATCTCGGAACTTGTTACCTGCGGCGTTAAGCTGAGAGCTGTTACTTGCTGATCGAGTGTATCTCGATCCTGATGACGTCAGGGGTGTGGGTAGTGCCCCGGCCAGACCACACTCTTGGTAAACTGAGTGCTAGGATCTCAGGCCTTGTGGTAGGACATGCTCGGTCGGATCTTATGAATCAGATCGGGGCTTCGGATTTAGTCAACTTGGGTGAGCGCTGGTCATGTCTGCGTTTAGAGGGCGTGATCCCTCTTCCCCGCCTACTGGGCGGCCGGGGCGCGGAATGGCCGTCATGACTAAGAACGCCCCGTTAACAAATAAGAGCATGGCTGTGATGGCTGTGTACCATACTTATATATGTATATCGACGCTTGTCTGTGGAGGCCCACTGGCGCAGTGCTGTTATGCCCTGTGAGGAGGTCGGGTGCTGCCGTCCGGTGTTTCACCTGGTGGTAGCCCGGGAATGGCTTGTCCCGAGCGCCGCTCAACGCAAGCTACCTTCTCAATCCATGCCGTCGAATCCTCAGCTCTCAACTCTGTGATACTACCAGAAAACATAGAAATGCATTATTCCAGTCACGAGTACTCTGAAGTTCAAAAGTCCTTTGCGTACTTGGGACGACAGCATTTCGCTATTCTCTATGGTCTTCCCAAGAAGTCGTGTTACTCTTGGCTGAGTTTTACGGTATTCAGCATTTCTCTTTATTGGCTAAGTTCAGCCATGTTGGATTTTCGTGAACATGGCCGTGAATTACAGACTATTTCCGCATGCGGGTGGCCGTAATGGTTTTATAGGAATAGAGTATGCCAAATAACGAAATAAGAAATCTGCAACTTTGTTCAATTCCAAAAAGGTATTTGTTTTTTATTCATCAATGTGCCAACGAGAAGGTGTATCATGCGCAATGTGTATTTACTTTACTAAAAATGTTTGCTAAATAAATTAAATCGATACTATTTCAGCAAACTATTATAAATTAAGTTTGTAATATTAATTGTAAAATGCGAAGGGTGCTAAGAAACCACTAAAAATAGATATTTTGTATTACTAATTGCTCTTATCTGTTTATTCTCAAAATGATCAGTTTTGTAATCGTAGTGTGTTTATGTAAGATATTAAAACTAAGCTAGTTGTAAATTTTTTAATGAAATTGTAAGTATTAAAGATTTTCTGAATAAATTTGCGTAAGAGTATAAAAAACTCGCATTCGGAAGGTCCTGGGTTCGTTTCGCGGTCCGGCTATCCTGATTGCGGTTTCCCGCGGTTTTCTGAAATAACTCCAGACAAGCGCTGAGGGGGGAGGGGGGTTGTAATGCAGACCACGGCCGATTACAACCCCCTGTTCTGATTTTCTGGCCAACGTTCTCTAATGACCCCGCTGTCGACGGTACGTTCAATCACACTGACTTACCCACGTCAACCATCGAAAAGGCAAACTCGTATGTTTTGACTCCTTGTTTCCTCTCGCCAATTACGTCGAGCTCGCTCCTCCCATCTGACGCCCAATGTTTTCTCTATTAGACGTCGTTTAACAAAGTCACCTACCCCTTTATTCTGAGCACATGCCAGCACGTAAAGTGTCCCAGCGATCGGTCAATCAACTGCTGTCGCCGTCGCCCATTCGCCCGTCTGTCCATTTACGCCGGTTGTGCGCGCAGGATTTTATTTTGGAAGTGGCTGGAACTTCGATTTTTTACGAAGCGAGCACGTTACACAATAAGAAAACCCCCTTTTGCCGTTTTGTAAAATATTTTTATCTTTTATTTTCAAGTGCACACTCAAGGGGAAAACTTATTGCAACGGCTTATTGAAATTTTTTCAATGCAAATTTTTTTTTTGTTAATTTCCCGAAATGTGTTTATATTAATTTCGAATTTTACTTTCTTGGGAGGGGTTGAAGTTCCCTCGGCTCCCTTTTGCGAGCGCCACTGAATTCTGAGGACCGGACCAAGGGGCGGGAAATAATTTCCACATTCGTATCACCGGCGGTATTTGAGGAAGAACGCGAACACGATTTTTGGTCAAAATATATTTTGTGGTACACGCACCGCGAAGTGGAGTTCGTGTTTGAAACTGGTCACGAGTCTATTTATTTCTCTTGACTTTAAGGAATATTTTGTTGTTTAGTGACAAATCGATGAGAACTTAAAACATCTTTCAAAAGTAGCATTTATAGTATAAAAAATTTTACTTGAAATTTTTATTCTTAAAATTTTCAAGAAATTCATTTCAACACACAGTTCTGCTTCAGTTAAAGTATTTATTTATTGACGTTTCAGCAGGGACATATTGCAGGTTCTTTAAAATCTGACCCTTATTTCGCTTACGGTAAAGATTTAACTTACAGATAAATTTTATTTCAGGAGTTAAAACTGAAATATGGAGGTGTTTGATAATAATTTCCGGTGTATATTCTTCAGGGCACGCTAATAACACGAATAAAATATTTTGAGCTGTAACCTAACATTTTAATTTTTGTTCGACTTTAAAGTTTTGTGCCAGAAAAGATATTGAATTTGAAATTCCTGTGACTCGTTTCATTTGTTTCTGAAAAGTAATTTTTCCTCTACTGCCATGCTTTTTCAGACTTTAATTTCATATGATTGCGAAATAAATTCGTAATATGCTAAAAATGAATATAATAATGTTGGGTAGATCAGCACGGTGTTATTATTTAATAATAATATTATGTTGACAAATTTTATAAACCTTGTTGGTAAAAAATTTTAATCTCGTGTGCTGTGCCCGTAGATACACTGCTGAATGGTAAATAACATTTTATAAATCGGAAGAATATTAAGGACTTTCGATTTGGAACACGCTGTTCTTATGAAACAAACAGGTATGCTGGCTCGCGGAAACATTCTGTAGGTTACGAGTAAGATCACGAGCATATGCCACCGAATGGCCACCGAATGCCACCGAATGATCACGAGCATACAAACAGCTGCCACCATATATATCATGGCCGACCACCAAATGGAATGACAGACCATGAACACCTGGGTGACTTGCTCCTCAGCTGATCCTAGCACCCCTGTTCACTCATTTAAAATACACTCTGTGCTCAGATGTATATATATATGTGTATATATATATATATATATATATATATATATATAATTAATATATACTATCGACTTGTCCACATTCATGGCACAGAAAAACAACCTCTCAAATCTGGCATAGAAATTCTCTTTTTGCAATATTAATATCAATATGATTTTAATAGCATTTTCGTGATTTATTTTTATAAGAAAACTTATTAAGATCAAGAACACGCTTTTCCTTATTTCACTCAATATCACACGAAAATAAATTAACATCTATATACACCTGTAGGTAAATTAGCCACGATAATGTAAACTATAGTATAGCTATTGTAAGAGCACAAAAGACGTGAATTCACATTAATTTTGCAGTCTCAACAAAAAAAAATATTTAAAAAATTAAATTCTAGGTAAAATCCTTCCTTCCCACGATACTGATTCTCAACTAAAATAATCAACCATATATGTTCAGTAGCAAAACGCCCTGGTGTTGTGTTCTGTTCATGTAAACTTTTTAACGCCGTGGCGATGTAATGCAAACGACTGCGGCACGATCGAAACATTTCCACGTTTACTTCGCAACAACAACAACAACAACAACAACAACAACAAAAAAAGTGGCGCGACAACGGAACACTGGACATGGCGAGAGCTGCCTTCTCTTATCAGTCGGACATGCCTGCCGCACAGTGCCGGCGGTTAATTCGCTGATAAAACGCGCAAGTGGTGGGATGGGAGGGAGACGCGGGGTGCCAAAGATTTACTATAACAGTCACTCCCACGCGCCTGTAAATCATCGCAGATGTGTGATGATCAGCTCGGCCGCGAGAGACCCACGTGTGTTTTACAGTCGCGGGGGTTGTTTGTCTCTGACGTTCGGAGCAGTAACAATAAATAACTATCCAGTGGCAACGGCTTTGCCCGAAGGAAATACACTAATTTTATTCGCATTTTTTTTTCCTGCGGTTTGTGCCATTAATTTTACTTACCGTGTAATACGCGCTGAGAATGTGTTGGGTGAGTAGCAGGTTTTTTCGTAAAAAAATAATACATTTTCTTACATTTATTATTTTGTTTTCTCTGTGGAAGCTCAGCTTGCAGAACGGTAGAACCTTTAGTATATATTGAGNTTTATTATTTTGTTTTCTCTGTGGAAGCTCAGCTTGCAGAACGGTAGAACCTTTAGTATATATTGAGTGACATTTTATTTAAATTTTCCACTTGGAACCGTGATAACGAATTACCAGTTTATTTCAAATAATAATTATAAAAATTATCACAGTAACTGCAGATAAATATTAACATGTTCAGGCAAGCTACTAAGATATTATCTGCCAACTGAAACTGGTANACCGTGTAATACGCGCTGAGAATGTGTTGGGTGAGTAGCAGGTTTTTTCGTAAAAAAATAATACATTTTCTTACATGTATTATTTTGTTTTCTCTGTGGAAGCTCAGCTTGCAGAACGGTAGAACCTTTAGTATATATTGAGTGACATTTTATTTAAATTTTCCACTTGGAACCGTGATAACGAATTACCAGTTTATTTCAAATAATAATTATAAAAATGATCACAGTAACTGCAGATAAATATTAACATGTTCAGGCAAGCTACTAAGATATTATCTGCCAACTGAAACTGGTANGATCACAGTAACTGCAGATAAATATTAACATGTTCAGGCAAGCTACTAAGATATTATCTGCCAACTGAAACTGGTAATTTAAAAAATATGCTTGATAGAGAAACGAGTGCAAGGAACTGGGTAAAATTTCTGTCATCTTGTCATGACAATTGATGCGTCTTTATATTTGTACTCATATCACGAAAACTGCATTCCTCTAAAAGTGTAAGTTGTCATAACCATGCATCTAAAGCATTACTAAGCCATCACTGTTTTGTACTGCTGTAAACGTGAGTGTGTCTTCATTTATGTATATCGTGTAGAACTCAAACGTTGTAACGATCGTTTTGGTTAATCCCACAAACGACTACTTGCGTAAATTGTTGGTAAGGGGCGAGGTTTATTTTGTTTATTTAATGACAGATATATTGATTTTGGACTGATGGCGAAGGAATAAATAATTACCATTGTTTCTAAACCCTTGAAATGAATTCATTAATTTCATCTAGAGGTGAAATCTAGATGGAAATTTAAAAGAGCCACATTTTAAGTCAGTGTTGGTTAATTGTTGATATCAACTTTTTTCCCCCAAAAACTTATTTAAGTTGTACTAAGTTCGTAGTAGGATGGTCTTCAACAAACGAACCAAATTCACGAATTCAGAAAGCATGTTACTCACGTAAATATCTGTTTTTTTTTNAGGATGGTCTTCAACAAACGAACCAAATTCACGAATTCAGAAAGCATGTTACTCACGTAAATATCTGTTTTTTTTTATTATTATTATTTTTTTTTAATAGTTACAAAAATCCCAACATTTCTAACTTTTCACTGATGAGCACATTTTATGTCTACATTTTCTGCAAAATAAGAATTTGAAATTTTATTTTCTCTGATACAGCAGGAAGACATGTCAGTATACCAACACCAGGTTCATACAAAATTTTTAATTTTAAAATTCAGTGCATTTTCTAAAATACTAAAGTAAGCTGGGAAATTTGTGTAGTTGGTGTGTTTTATAAACATAAAAACGGATATGAGACACGTCATGAAAGAATAACTAACTCGTTCTGTTGAATATTTACCTAAAATCGTGGTATTCTTTCTTATTATAGACTGAATGCGCCTGTTAACAGCTTTCATACGATGGGCCTGTAAACTGCATTAGGGACCCGAGCTCTCCCTTTTCGAGAGTTATTTGGAGGAGCCCCAGAACGTAATGTTTCTGGAGTCTACGCTTCATGTGGTTAATTTTCTTTAAGTGTTCGAACAAACTTGAAAGTTACGCGATGATAATGTTTTCTTTAAACGATAATAAATGTCGCACAAAATGTTAAAGAGACAGCGGTTTTTTTTGTGGAAGCCCCGCATCATCAATAAAACGTAACAATTACACGAACTTTCGTATCGTGTTTACGAAAATATATTTAGTTTACTTTATTTATTTAACGTTTTATTCTGCCGCTCAACAAAGGCCGATTTCGAGATGACGAAAGTGATTTCAAGGCGATACGGGAACTAAGAGAAACACGACCAATTAAAGGATTGCGGGAGAGATTACAAAGCGAAATAACACAACTACAAACGGATGAGTCAATAAAAGAGCGACAGAAAGAATTAAAAAACGACAAGCAACTTACAGGGTGAAACGGCCATTTGCACGGCGACATGGACAACTGCAGGCCGATACAAACGAATACAAACCAATAACAATAATACATACACAAACCTAAATGCGGTGTCGAGCATGTTACAATCAACGTCAGCTGTTTACATCGCAATATGAGAAGTTAGGCATCTCACACATCCGTGTATTTGAGTTTTGTTGAATCTCATTGCTTAAAATTTACTTACCCAAACTTTATGTAAAATACCCTATTAAATTGCATTATAAATGCAATGTTTTAAACAACTCTCAGGCCCGTATATCAGCAAATCGGGATGTTCCAAATTTGCACCTCCTTTTCTTCCTGGTGTGAACTGACGCGTTTCACAGAATTCGTACGAGCTCTCAGAGTATTTTAATACAGGCGTCATTATTTGCATTATTGAAATGAGTAATTTGTGACCATACACCAATCGCTAGAACTACTCATTAAACAATTCAACAAAATTTACAAAATATTTTTTAACGTTTAAAGGGCTGTTCGCGTTATAAAGTGAACGCTTTCGATACCAACCTTCAAAAAATTTCACTGCCCCTACCTGCGTGTGTTTTGATGGGGTGGGCCTACACTTACTGCATGCGCCCAGTTAAGGTGGCAAAAACGGACGGAAAGTAGTTCCACGACTTTGTGTTGAATTAAACGTTAGGCAAACATTTGCGAGAGATGATGATTACTTTTAAATCCTGTTTTCTAAGAACACAAAGTGTACTAATCAGAAAATTTGTGAAATATTTACACAGTTTCCCTTGTCCAACGCATGAATAAAGTGACGAGACCCACTGCAATGTTAACGGTACACATAGCGTAAGAATACGCAATGTACACACAAGTAGGTCTTAAGCAGGGCTTTTTAAAATTGCTAAGTTTATCGTGAACAGCGTATACACAAGCTCTCTTTCCAACTCGGCGATGGTCGAAATTCACACTCGGCTCTAAGGTATGTTAATCCTGCGCTCGAACTCTTTGATCTGTGACCAACTTACCGAGGAATTAATAAGCCGTACGGTTCGGAAAATAGAAGTTGCGAAATGAACGGTTCGCGCGGGGAGCAATTTTCGGGCCACGGAAGGAACGCGTGGAGTTAGGAAAGGGGGAAAGGGGGAGACATATATTTTGATTCTCAGAAGAATCCGGGCAAATCCCCGATAACA
>NQII01002722.1:23817-43223 GCA_002778355.1 Clitarchus hookeri | reverse complement strand
TTCCGAGTGAATGAGTTCGGCGGTTAATTCATCACCGTCGACATTATTGCCCGTCCTCGGATTCGCGGCGGCAACCAGCGTTCGAGGCTGTGTGCTCGACGCAGAGATTCTAACACGCTGGGATTGTCACCAGCATCTCCGCAGATTATCCAGTGCCTGGTTCCTCTGGATTTGTTTTTAGAGGCTCCGATTTGCTGATAACACGTTGGCGTGGCGTATTTTCCATAGTACACTGAAGAGCCAAAAAAAACTGGTATAGGCGTGAATAGGCAACTAACAGAGGTATGGAACCAATCAGAGTAACGCGATGCGTTCGGCGGCTAGATCGGTTGCTGCTGCTACAATGACAGGTTATCAAGATTTAAGTGAGTTTGAACGGGGAGATATAGTCGGCGCACGAGAGATGGGACGTAGCGTCTCCGAGGTAGCGATAACATTTGGATGTTCGCGTACGACCATTTCACGAGTGTACCGTGAATATCGGGAATCCGGTAAAAAATCACATCTTCGACACCACTGCGGCCGGAAAAAGATCATGTAAGAGCGGGACAAACGACGACTGACGAGAATCATAAAACGTGACGGACGTGCAACCCTTTCTCAAATTGGCGCAGATTTCAATGCCTCCTGCATACCTTCAGAACATTAGTCGAGTCCATGCCACGTCGTCTTGCGGCACTTCTGCGTGCTCGGGTAAAGGAGGGGAGTGGGGATTCACGATATTAGGCAGGTGTACCAGTTTTTTTGGCTCTTCAGTGTATATTCCATTCACAGTTTCGACTCGCGAACAGGTTTTGTTTTTTTATGCACAGATAATAATAGGGTAAAACTGCTTACATGATAAACTAAACCTAAACCGCATTCTGGTCCATGGCATGCCCGAGATACGGGGTCAAAAACTTTTCGCGATTCAGGGACAAGGGAATGCTATATAAACCTGGGCCGCTGTTTTACGAGTTATGAAGAAGTGCCTAAGGTACTAGCAATGTCGTTCGGCGCCAATACAATTTATGCGTCAACTATTTATAAATTAAAACAAGCAATATTTCACGCTTAGCAACGTATACCTACTCCCATTTTCCAGCGCACTACCAAAGTAGTAAGATCTGCTTATAAATTATAAATGTCCATTTGTTTATTATAGTCATCTATTTGGCTCACTCTAAAAGAGTCGTTTGAAAATCTAAGCCTAAAGGAGATTTGGTTTTTTTGATTTCTATAATTGGAAATTTCTGAATAATAATTATATATCAGTTGCATTTGAAACTCAGTTTGGGAAGGAGTCATTTATGTTTGGTGTTTGAAAATATATTATATTTTGGCTATTCATCTGACTTCGAGCGTCATGCAAGCTGGTGTTTAACTTCACTGACAAAGGCATATCCTCGGGCGTTTCCCCTCCTAAAGAATAGAAGTGAATTATGGCAGCAGTGGTAAAATGAATGTGGAAAAGAAACCAGAAGTTTTAAGAGGAGTTCTACACTTTCTTCGCCTTTTTCCGGTCATTTTTTTTTTACGGACGACATTTATTTGAATCGACCGAAGCTCCGACGGGTAATTCTGATTCACGGGGATATTTTATATTTGTTAGGATTATTTCCGTTTCTGATGCCATCGCTTCTTATATCGCCGATGATTCCCATCAAAATAATATTGATGTAGGCCATATATATATATATATGGCGGTTTTCTAAATTTAGTACATGTATAGTAAAAACATTTTCAAAAGTCTTGTGTTTGCTTCGTAGGTCCACGTAATATAACCACTACATTCCCATGACATACGCAAACACTAATACTGCGATTTAAACGTGACTATTATATAAATTCAGGTGGTCATTAAGGGATGAAATTAAACTGCGTGTGTTCAGTTGCCGTAATTTCTTTACTCAATTAACACAAGCAGGGATGTTATAATTTTAGAAAGGAAGAGCTTGATTTAGAACACCGTACAACTGTGCAGAAAATTACAATAATATTATGAATAGAAGCTATAAATATTTACATGATTTCACATCTAAATCTGTGTATTTTTTATTGTTCGCTACTTGTTGGTGTATTTACCAGGTGACACAACAAAATGTGTAAAATTACACTTTCCGTATTGCCGTGTTTTAAGATTTATTTTAATACAATGTGGTGAAATTAATTAACATGTTCATTTTATTACCAAAATTTCATATAATTTCACACAGACGTTTGAGTATGTAATATTTACGTAAAGAATTTATTTAAATACGCGAACATTTGATGTATTAAATAGTCTGTGACAAGGTAAAATAACGCAGCACGTGTTTCTTCATATGTACGAGACTTTATGCAGATGTTGGTAGTGTTATTTAGAAACGTTTGTTCTGTCAATATAGGATACACTTTCATTGTGAGGTGAAATAATGTGGCGGGCGAAAGTACCTTCACTGTTTATAGATATTTACACTAGCAACTGCGCCATTACATTAAAATGTGAAAACTCGCAAAACTTGTTATTTAATAGGCAATATCGTGTATAAATATACAGCTATGGGTGTGGTTATTTACTTTATACACAAGCGTAAAATTACATTTTCGATGATGGCGTGATTTCACAAAAACTGTTTACCGTGTGCAGATTTCAAGATTCGCCATTTTATTTTCAAAGTTAATTCTTTCATATATATCTACATGTTTTACTACATTATCAGCTACACTGCTTCAAGGGGAAGAATTCCGAATTTTTACCACTCAGTAAAAAATTTATTTTAACTGGAAATGGAATGATTTTGAAATAAAGTTGTACTTTTGGGACCTAAAAACGTATACCATGCATACCTTTTACTTTTGCACGAGAAGCAATTATATCTTAACTGATACATTTTAGGATAAAAATTTAAGTTCAATCAAGCGCAGACATCCTGCATTAAAGGTCCAGGCAAGATTTGTGTTAATGGTAAGTGAACGTCATTTATGATAATTCCACTCATCCTACGGTTTAATAAATTGTTGCCTGCGACAACACGAAGGATTCACATTGATGTTGTGTTTATAAGTAATGTGTTTCCTGAGTAACTAACACAAGAAGTGCTTAAATTACTTCACATTAACAGGTTCTGTGAAAATTAATGCACACCACCACTGCGCTAAAAATAAGTAATTTAGTAAGACATAACACACTGTACATATAGACGAGGAATAGGCTGTTCACGGTAAAGTGAGCACTTTTGGATGCCCTCTCATTTGGAATAATAGTCAAAAAATATATTTCATTTTAGCAATAGACTTTAACTTCTGAGTGTGGTGGAATCCACATCCTGTGTTTATTACTTACATGGCAGTGTTTATTTTAAAGATGGCTAAAGGATAACGAAAGGCTGAAAGTTAAAAGTAATTAGGGTCTCAAAAGTGCTCACTTAACCGTGAACAGCTATAGGTATGGATTAACGTCTCGTCGACAGCAAGGCCATTAGAGACGGAACAAGTTGCTCAGAGAAGCAGAGTTATGGAGGGAGCCGGCCGTCGACAGCGAAGTCATTAGAGACGGAACAAGTTGCTCAGAGAAGCAGAGTTATGGAGGGAGCCGGCCGTCGACAGCGAAGTCATTAGAGACGGAACAAGTTGCTCAGAGAAGCAGAGTTATGGAGGGAGCCGGCCGTCGACAGCGAGGTCATTAGAGACGGAACAAGTTGCTCAGAGAAGCAGAGTTATGGAGGGAGCCGGCCGTCGACAGCGAGGTCATTAGAGACGGAACAAGTTGCTCAGAGAAGCAGAGTTATGGAGGGAGCCGGCCGTCGACAGCGAGGTCATTAGAGACGGAACAAGTTGCTCAGAGAAGCAGAGTTATGGAGGGAGCCGGCCGTCGACAGCGAGGTCATTAGAGACGGAACAAGTTGCTCAGAGAAGCAGAGTTATGGAGGGAGCCGGCCGTCGACAGCGAGGTCATTAGAGACGGAACAAGTTGCTCAGAGAAGCAGAGTTATGGAGGGAGCCGGCCGTCGACAGCGAGGTCATTAGAGACGGAACAAGTTGCTCAGAGAAGCAGAGTTATGGAGGGAGCCGGCCGTCGACAGCGAGGTCATTAGAGACGGAACAAGTTGCTCAGAGAAGCAGAGTTATGGAGGGAGCCGGCCGTCGACAGCGAGGTCATTAGAGACGGAACAAGTTGCTCAGAGAAGCAGAGTTATGGAGGGAGCCGGCCGTCGACAGCAAGGTCATTAGAGACGGAACAAGTTGCTCAGAGAAGCAGAGTTATGGAGGGAGCCGGCCGTCGACAGCGAGGTCATTAGAGACCCAGCAAGTTGCTCAGAGGAGCAGGCACGGGGAAGGAATCGGCCGTGGCCTGTTGGCGGGAACCATTCCAGTATGGAGTGAATTTGGGAAACCATGGAAAACCGAATTCAGGATCGTCGATACAGGACTTAAACCCTGGTCCTCTCAAATGCGAACTCGAATGTTTACCACTGCCCCACCTCGACCCGTTGCAAGAAGCTTTCGATAATTTACCCCACTCCGTACGAAGTGTGTGGTTATTTTGGTAAGATGAATCGCTAAAGGCATGAGATCGCTTTTGCAACGGACATTGGACTAAGGTACCTGAAATATGCCTGTGATCGGCCGTTTGCGTGCAATCAGTCTTCATATCAAGAGTTTCAAACAAGAAAGTCGGTTCTCTGGTGCTGCAGTTAAACTCACTTAGCTCTGTTTTGAAGGGAAACGTACACATTGATTGTTGTAAATAAAATAAACCTGTAATAAAACTTTAGAAATGAATATTTTACATCCCTTGGGTTGAAAGAAATTTTAAATTTCCTGTAGTGTAAAACACATTCGCTACGTTTTGAACGTGTAGGTACAAGTTGAAGGTAGCGTACAGATAAATTACCGATAGAGAAAAATTTGTATTTAAGAGAAAATGTCCCAGTTATTCATCACAAACAGAGTTCTCCACCCTACCTCTTTCTCTATCTTTTTACCTCTTTTTCTCTTACTCTCTCTCATTTTTGCTCCCTCCGTCCCTCTTTTCCCTCTATCGCTCTTTCCGCAAAGCTTGTTTGCTATGCGGTAAAACGTTTGACTTGCATTTGGGTGGTCGTGTCTCCTTGTTCCACAAAAGTGCTGGAAGTGTCCTTCGATATAAACCTCTTGATATCCTCGTCCTCTAAATTAATGTCCTTATTAGAGTTGGCGTGTAAAAGGAAGTAAATTGTTGATCGGTTTTCCACAAGCTCTCCAATTAAAAAACAACCATCACCCATTACAGAGCGTAATCTTCTAAAAATGTAGATTCAAACAACAACTTTACATTTTAACCACTTACTCTATAGCTTAAATATAACGAAGTCAATAATGAAAAAATTAATTTTAGCACGTCTGCTTTAATAACAATACACATTTTTTTCCCCCGGAGTTTTAAAAACAGCCAACCGTAGCTTATAAAAGCAGTATTATAAAGCAGAGAAAACTAGTCCACATTAAAACTACACACTTTCATCTGTACAAGCTGTACACAGAAATACTGCAGTACTGAGTTATTAAATCGCCTGATTCTATAGACTTATGTTGTAAAATTTGTAGCAATTTTGGCAGTTTTATTTTAATACGATAAAATGGTTTAATGTACAACAAATAAAACATAGCAACCAATAGCATTATTAAAAAAAAAAAATAATTTTATTTATACTTAGAGGCTACATCCGAAACCCCCTTCCCCCCTACCACCCTCATCAACCGCTCCATTTCTTCAACATCCTCCCACGCCTTCGATGCTTTTTGCTGCTATTCTACCCAACCCAAAAAAGTATATGTTATTGGGTTTACTAACGCTCCCGTATTTATAGAGGGCTAATTAGATAATTACTTAAAACTAAACAAACCTAACCATGATTCTAATATCAGTTCACAAATTCATATTTTACCCGAGACTCGAACCTGTAGGCTGTCTTGCCGAAAGAGCTGGCGTCCCAGTCGACTTCTCACGGATGCCGTCACTTAATCACTAAACCGACATTAACTTAAATTATGAAACGTTAGACGGTTACATGTTCCTTACACATCCTCAGACGCGATCCTCATTCGCTTTTCCGCTTATCGGGAGCAGATCAATGTCGTGGAAACAATAAGCGGCGTGGAAGTTGAGTTGAGTTTAGAGATTTGGGAGGCTTGTTACAACGAGGTCCTGACAGCCGACGAGGGTGGAATGATGCGAGAATGGAACACCGCCAGAATGCAGGAGTGGGGGAAAACGGGAGATCCCCGAGAAAGCCCGCCGACCAGCGGCATCGTCCAGCACGATTCCCAATTACGAAAATCCGGGAGTGACCCGGGATTGAACCCGGTTCGCCTTGGTGTGAGGCGGGCTGTCTAACCGCTACACCACCGCGGCCCCACGGGATCGAAGTTACCATGGTACCAAATGAAGGGGCGGGGGAATGAAGGAGCGGGGGAAACGGGAGATCCTCGAAAACCAACCGCATTGTCCGGCACGATTCCCACATGCAAAAATCTGGGGGCGACCCCGCCGGGAATCGACACACGAATAAAGTGATCGGTTTTGTGGTAAGGTTAATTATGTACATGGTGGAAGAATGTGCAATAAGCATATAGTTTATCCATTGTTACTTTTCAGCCACCAGAAGGGGCGTCACCCTCCTCCCCTTCTCCTCCCTGGGTTGATAAATGGTGGTTGGTCACTATTTCAGTTTTTAATTAATGTTAATATATCATTGTGTACTGCTTGCCTCATTATTTCCGAAATATTTCTCTTTTAAATTTTATTACACAACCAAAAACAGTATAAATTGTTTTATTTAAGTATTTTAAACGTTTACTCACGTGAGGTGCATAAGCGCATGTACAAACAAACAACGCGCAGTGTGAGAGAGATGTGAGTGAGAGAGAGAGACAAAGAGAGAGAGAGTAGTTAAATTAAAATGGGTACTGTCTCAAATGTCAGACTTGCCCACCAACTGGAGACAAGAAGTTGGCGCCTATGCTTCGTTGGGTATTTTCCTATCATATATCGTAAGTTCCTGGTTCGAAAATTATGAACATTTAGTATACTAACACCACTCACCTCCTCTGAAATCCAGTTTCTCCTGTTACCTTGGACCACGTGTTAACCATCTGTGTGTGGTTNTAGTATACTAACACCACTCACCTCCTCTGAAATCCAGTTTCTCCTGTTACCTTGGACCACGTGTTAACCATCTGTGTGTGGTTGTGTGTTTGTGTGTGTGTGTTTGTGTGTGTGGTTGTGTGTGTGGTTGTGTGTGTGTGTGTTTGTGTGTGTGTGTGTGTGTGTGGTTTTTCAACATAAGTTGATTAATTGGTTTGTTAGCCATCTTCACTTAATCTTATGTGGTAAAATAAAAATACAAACTAATAAACAGAGAAGTGCGCTTTCCGTCCCTAAACAATGCTCGTTTTTNAAGTTGGGGCCTATGCTTCGTTGGGTATTTTCCTATCATATATCGTAAGTTCCTGGTTCGAAAATTATGAACATTTTGTATACTAACACCACTCACCTCCTCTGAAATCCAGTTTCTCCTGTTACCTTGGACCACGTGTTAACCATCTGTGTGTGGTTGTGTGTTTGTGTGTGTGTGTTTGTGTGTGTGTGGTTGTGTGTGTGGTTGTGTGTGTGGTTGTGTGTGTGTGTTTGTGTGTGTGTGTGTGTGTGTGGTTTTTCAACATAAGTTGATTAATTGGTTTGTTAGCCATCTTCACTTAGCCTTATGTGGTAAAATAAAAATACAAACTAATAAACAGAGAAGTGCGCTTTCCGTCCCTAAACAATGCTCGTTTTTTTGTTAATTCTATGTATTTAGTGTACTAACAAACAGAATAGCTACATTTCCATTCAGATAATTGAACAATTATGATATTGTGCTCTTGACGGCCGGGCTTAACGCGTCAAAAGTTTATTTTTCGAACGTTCCAGTAATAATTGCAGCAGCCGTAGTTAAGTAACAGTGCTTGAACAACGCACAGTGGTCAATCAGTGATATGTGATATGACACCTGCAACGACTGTGGAAACATCGGGAAGATAAACTTTTGCAAATGCTGCTGCGTAAGCCTGTATCTATTTGATACTGACGTTTATACAGCATGTCCCAATAAAATGTACTCGCAAATAGAGAGGCTATCATTCAAGGCTGTTAATTGCTTTTGATGTCCTGCCGTGACCCGTGTACGTTCATTAGATTCATGTGATTTTACTCTACGTTAATATCGTTAATTTCCATCACTACACACGTGCCTTTGTTAATAAATGCAGCATTTGTTGACATTCCACGTATGATTTCATTTTATTGGGACATTCTGTATTTCACGTTACATTAAAACAGAAAATTAATCAAATAAAGACAAATCCACGTGGCAAAGAACACACTTGAATAAGATTATTTCTAGAAAATTGACGTTTCTTTATTTGAAATATTTGAAGCATGGCCGCCAAGCTTTGGTGAGCTAAGATGGCCGCCTAGCTAAAGGCACTTTGCGTGCCAGAGTCCAAGAAGCGCGGAAGCGTTAAGGGTGGCCTAGCCACAAACATCAAATGTCTCGTAGCCTCTGCGCGCAAGGCACTGTACTAGCGTGCTATCTTTCCTTCGACACATGCCTGTTTAAGAAATTCAGGGACGAACGTCATTTCATGGTACGATGTAGTCCTAATAACGAAAGTGAAGGTGAGACGCTATGTTCCTGTACAACTTTGAATATCCCGTAACGTAATATTTACACCTAGAATTATACATAATACACCCTTTTAACAATTTCTTCTCTATAAAAATGCGCTTTAGAGAAATTTGGAGGACATGAAAATTATATACATACGCGTATCTTTTCTTAAATACTATTCTTTGGCTGACATTTCTCAGACAAGTTGAACGGTTTTTGAATAAAACGTTTTCTGCGCCCCTTTTGGGCCTAGGTAGACAACCACCCAAGGGCCCCCCCCCCCCNAGACAAGCAATTCGATCTACAAAGAGTTAAGACGGAATAATATTACGAAAAAAATCCATCAGGCACAAAAAACCTAAGCAAAGTTGCGCGCACGCTAAAATTACTGACTCTTACCCTCCCGTAATCGAACCTGAACGCGCTACCCCTAGACCGTCTACATCTCCCACTTTATGAAGTTCCACACACGAAGTTGTTTTTGAAGCTTTATGGTAATGGTGTGGGGAAAACTGAATTCAAACATCGATTGGATCTCCATTGCCAACAATGACTCCTTTTTTTCGTAGTTATTGTAGGCAGCGGAGGTCCAATCAAGATTCGAATTTAGTTTGACACACGAACTCTGATAAGAATAGGGTTTTCCAGCTGACACCACCTGCGTGTACATAAGCTGGAGAAATAGTCACGTGGTGATCAGTAGGCTTTCATTCGATAAGCGTATTGAAGATTCGACTATAGTGAAGAGCTGATAAGTAGGAGATCCACCTACGTGACCCTTTATCAGTGAGCTCGAAATACGCGTTTCTTTTTTTAATTAATTATTGAACGTGCTCCAAATGTAATATAACTCTTATAAATACCATTTTGGAATCCTCCAGTAATTAAATACTGCCTTTTCAGACTACCATAGCACAAAATATATAAATTATATATATGTATACAACAATTATATACAGCCATTTATTGAACTTTATTTCATTCATACCTATAGTAAANCATTCTTTCATTCATACCTATAGTAAAATTATTGGACTACTGCTTGAAATCCCATAATTACACTCAACAAGACGGAAACTCTATACTTAATTTCAGTATATTGAGCGTCTCAGTGTTTCTCTTATCACTCCATCGATTCCGGACCTCAAAAAATTTGCTACATTGAGGTGAGCTCCTTGACAATGAACGCATTATAATTTTAACAACTTTTCCACGAACGACGCTCATAGCTATTAGGTTATTCATTCCCTCCTAAATGAATAGTTGGACAGATATACCAATCCAATACGGATTGGGAATCTCGAAACTGTCAGGGACCCTCGATAGCCGTTATTTCTAAAGCGTCAATTTCATGTGGCGGGAAAGTAGAACCACTGATAGCCTGGGCCCAGTTCCTAGCATTACCAAAATATTTCCAGGATCNCTTTCATGTGGCGGGAAAGTAGAACCACTGATAGCCTGGGCCCAGTTCCTAGCATTACCAAAATATTTCCAGGATCTAGGAACCGTGACTTGTATCAAGTAGTTCAGAGCCCGCCGTAGTTAAGAAAGACCTCCTCGTCTAGCCTTTCCTGCATAACAATTTAACGTAAATTTAAAACTCTGACTTTTTCGGATTGGCCTATGCTTTGCCATATCGTGGCACGTCGAAAAGGAAGACATCGTTATGACTATCGCACAAACTTAGCATTTACCATCAGTCACATTTAAGTATATTACCTGTAAGTGTTTACGAACATCCTTTTTCCGGCGTCTCCTTACTCTTCGGTAATTTTTTTTTATGATTTTGTGAAGTTGTCTTTAATTCCGACTACACTCTAATGCTACTTAGGGGTGAGCTAGTATATGAAGACTAAATAAATTCAAAGGGGTTCAAATAAAGTGAAAAAGTTAGAGGAAAGTAGTATAACTACATCATTCAACTTTACAGTCAGTATTATTTACTTATGCGAGGGAGCGGATAATTTATATTATGGTTTCCTAACTGATATTGAGCTACGATACCATAGTCCGAAGACGGANTATGCGAGGGAGCGGATAATTTATATTATGGTTTCCTAACTGATATTGAGCTACGATACCATAGTCCGAAGACGGATACTGATTTGGAGGTGAGGTTACTGCGGTTGTCACGTCAGACTTCTTAGAGGCTTCTTGGTTCATCTTGCTCTGCTGGCTTCATATAGATAAAACACCCTGTTTTAAGTGTTCCCTTAACCTGTATTATTTCTGGCTGCGGTTTCTACCACCATGCTTGGGCAATAGCGTCCCGGAATCTGCTACCCACTGGCCTTTCAAGTAGTCTGCCCACGCCATTGTAAAAATATGGACTTACCACTATTTCACTGTAACCTATGCAGGTCACATGTAATTTCAGTAGGTTTACAGAACCTTACGTAGTAATTCAAGATATGTGCACCACGCGTTTGCGCCTAGACTCACTGGCCTACAACCTCCATTTAAACTTAACTTATGTCCGAAATTCCACTGAACTTAATGGTAGTCGTCCAAGGTACGTTTTCAACAAATTCTGGGTTGGAGGTGCTACGTGACTTGAACGCTCGGGTAAGGAAGTAAATTGGAATTAAACTTTCCGAATCACTCTCTGTCAAGCATGACCCAGCAGTGCTTCGCTGCTCTCCTTTCTCATATCTCGCCGGCGTTACTTCATACAGTCATCCCATGATTCTACTCGGCACATGGACGTAACTTCCGAGGGGGATCCCAGAGCTCAATTGAATCCTGCTTGTTTTGGTTCCCCGCTTGTTTCCACATTTGTCAGACGTTCCTCGAACAGCACTTGATACATCTGGGTCGAGTGGGAAAGGGGGAGAGCGGAGAAGTACCCTGTTCCCAGAACGCTAACAAGAACAAGGGGAAGGGGGAGAGGGAGGGATGCTACGTTACTAAATTGCCGCCTCCCATATCCCGGCCGGAAACCACCGGCAAACGAAGAGGGGTATGATGGTTATGGTCGAGAAGGAGTGCTGGGGAGGGCAGGGGGGAGAAGGCGATGTTGCTTGCATAATTGGCGCGGAACAAGTTAAACGCTAGCAGTGCTGTTTCGCAATTATACTGGAGCCAAGCCCGGCTCCGCATCTTCCGCCTTTCCATCCCCCTCCACAACCTCCCCCATCCCCCTCCCGCCTTCATCTACCAGCAGGCATACGAGCTTATACACTCGGTGCGCCAGCGATGAGATGTAACCTCTGCGAGCTGCGTACACATGGCGCCCACGCATGTTATCTTGCTACGGAGGGCCGCCCGGGGAGAGGTTTCATAAGCACGCAGGCAATTCGAGGCAATGCACGCGAGCAAGCTGTAGTCGCCGAGGATGATGGCGGGCGAGTAAATAAACTGTCGCTCCAGCTGCAACTACCCAGGAAGCGCCAGGAGTAACAAATTAAAAATATCAAGCAGCGGTATCGTATTTCAAATGAAAATTTTTCGGTATTGCTGAAGTGCTTTAATATTTCACCATTGCCCAGCGTTGAAGTTGTGTCCAATTTATTACGGTGTAACAAACGTCAAGGTTCTTTATAATTGTGTGTTTTTTTTACAAAGCAAAAGGTTAAATAAGTATTTGCAAAATGGATTAGCGATTTTGTTGTGAAATTATCGCAAGCAAATATTTCAATGGCTTTGTTTGTACTACAAAAAAATTTAACAAGAGAGCGAAAAAAAAACCGTTANTATCGCAAGCAAATATTTCAATGGCTTTGTTTGTACTACAAAAAAATTTAACAAGAGAGCGAAAAAAAAACCGTTAATATAGTATGAGAAATGAAAGGAGTGAAGAGTTTTTGACTACGGGTCTTGTCTTAAAGCGCACTTCTTGAAAAATTAACTGTCTCGCAAGAGTGATTGCAAAATAATAAGCACAGAAGTCCAGTGCAGATATTTCATCGGAGTGTAGTGTCATGTCAGTTTTGATTATTCTGATGTAAAACCGTTTGGACATCTTTCCAGGTTGAAGGTGTGCAATGAGCGAGTTTGCTCCACGTAAATACGTACATAAAACGTTCTNAGTTTGGACATCTTTCCAGGTTGAAGGTGTGCAATGAGCGAGTTTGCTCCACGTAAATACGTACATAAAACGTTCTTCAGCGGCTGAAACTGCAGTTAATCATTGTAAGACTTTTTTTTAAATCTAAACTAATTTATATTATGTTAGCCATACCGATCAAACACTGGCTTCTGTTATTATTAAATTTAAAGTAAATTAGGATTAAAGTTATTAAGTTCAATTGCAAATAAATTATAAAAACAAGAGGCTATGGCTTTTAAGATTAATGTGTTGGGTAAGGTTTTAATTAGCTTTCTAATCTTATTATTATATTAAANCAAGAGGCTATGGCTTTTAAGATTAATGTGTTGGGTAAGGTTTTAATTAGCTTTCTAATCTTATTATTATATTAAAAGTAAGGAGGTGTGATAGCGGAGACCAGCAGGAGTACTACGAGACAGCGAACGGAAGGGATGTTCAGTTACCCCGCTCTCTCACCTCCCCTCAAACAGGGGCAATAGTGTCACGCAGTTTCGACAGTTGCAGTTATTACGAGTTATCTTGGCTTCTGTGGTTTTATGTAATACTTACTTAGTGCTGTAGTTATATATAGCTAGGGCCAGTGACTTTTCACGTAAAAATCGGAGCACGCAGTAGACTCCAATACTATATACACATCACAGCTGTTGTTACACCTCCATTGGCTGCTGGTGCCGTGTCCGTCTTTGACCAAGCCNCAAGAGGCTATGGCTTTTAAGATTAATGTGTTGGGTAAGGTTTTAATTAGCTTTCTAATCTTATTATTATATTAAACGTAAGGAGGTGTGATAGCGGAGACCAGCAGGAGTACTACGAGACAGCGAACGGAAGGGATGTTCAGTTACCCCGCTCTCTTACCTCCCCCCAAACTGGGACAATAGTGCCACGCAGCTTCGACAGTTGCAGTTATTACGAGTTATCTTGGCTTCTGTGGTTTTATGTAATACTTACTTAGTGCTGTAGTTATATATAGCTAGGGCCAGTGACTTTTCACGTAAAAATTGGAGCAC
The DNA here is from genome assembly GCA_002778355.1 of Clitarchus hookeri. Taxonomy (NCBI): domain Eukaryota; kingdom Metazoa; phylum Arthropoda; class Insecta; order Phasmatodea; family Phasmatidae; genus Clitarchus; species Clitarchus hookeri. Next base: position 29,517 of record NQII01002722.1, on the reverse strand, counting down.
GCAGTAGACTTCAATACTATATACACATCACAGCTGTTGTTACACCTCCATTGGCTGCTGGTGCCGTGTCCGTCTTTGACCAAGCCACTCAGGACCAAGTAACTCTGCGCAAACGGTTAACACAGGCAAGAACATTATTTAGCCAATCAAAGAAGCTGGACGACCCTACGGAGCTTTGGGCTCTATCTTGTCTCGAAATCTATGTCACTGCCCCTATATATAGCCTATTCGCGGTTTCTTTGCAATTTTTGAATTAAAACTTTGAAAAATTATCCCATGCATGGTATGTTCGATTGTTTCCTAAATATGCCCTGCATCGCAAGAGTTTTATACTTCTGTTAACATGCGCGTGCCTTATTTTTGTTCAATTCAACTTTTACTTACATTTTATGTATAAATTACAATATTTCGCTTATAACTAATATGAATAAAGACAGGGAGATAATATTTGTGTTGGTAATACCTTGTAATAAATACACTGGAGAGCCAAAAAAACTGGTATAGGCGTGCGTATGCAAATAACAGAGGTATGGAACCAATCAGAGTAACGCGATGCGGTCGGCAGCTAGATCGGTTACTGCTGCTACAATGGCAGGTTATCAGAATTTAAGTGAGTTTGAACGTGGTGTTATAGTCGGCGCACGAGAGATGGGACATAGCATCTCCGAGGTAGCAATAAAATTTTAATTTTCGCGTACGACCATTTCACGAGTGTATACTGTGAATATCGGGAATCCGGTAAAACATCAAATCTTCGACATCGCTGCGGCTGGAAAAAGATCGTGAACGAACGGGACAAACGACGACTGACGAGAATCATTAAACGTGACAGACGTGCAACCATTTCTCAAATTGGCTCAGATTTTAATGTATCTTGCATATCTTCAGACATTAGTCTAGTCGAGTCCATGCCACGTCGTCTTGTGGCACTTCTGCGTGCTGGCGGGGGCCCTACACGATATTAGGCAGGAGTACCAGTTTTTTTGGCTCTTCAGTGTAGTTGTTATGCAAAATAGTATCATCCGGAGTGCCCACGAATGCGGTGCGTTGGCCTCTGGTGAAATTTTCTAATTTCTGTTTGTATTAGGGCGGAGGAATAGCCTGGAATTTGAAATATCTAGCAGGGTTTCAGAAAAGTTGGATGTAACCGTGAATGGAGTATATAAGTTGTGCGATTGTAACTGAATTGTTTTATAGAAGCATTGACTAAAATATAAATAATAAGTGTATTTGTTCCTATTATTTGCATGTTATAACGTTCTGGTTAACCGTTATCACACACACACAAAAGGCTTNAATAAGTGTATTTGTTCCTATTATTTGCATGTTATAACGTTCTGGTTAACCGTTATCACACACACACAAAAGGCTTCGTTTGCGGTGGATATCTAAAAAAAAACGTGTGAGTCATCTGCACATGAGTACACGAGGACTTCGTTTCGCATGAGCTGTCGTGGATTTTCGATGTGAGCGAAGGGTCACCGGTCTGGTCCGCCTAGTAAGAGGACTCGTATACGAAGCGGTTTCGTAGAGGTGGATAGTCCTCGGCCCCATCAAGGTGGCACTTACGGATTCAACTCCGCACTCTGCTGTTGACAGGTGAGGTGGAACCACCCTCGGGTGGAGAACATCCACCCACCGCGATTGGAAAGGGCGTGATCTCTTTCTATTGGCAGCATTCAACTGCTGTCAATCAGAGCTCTGACCAAGCTCAAAAAGACTTGGAAATAAGACTGGTGAAGAGTGCACACACATCGAAGGACTGATGTGACAGAATAAACAGCCTGTGTGGCCCTAAGAACCTTCACAATGTATGAAAGACCTGAGGTGCAATCTTCTATAAATATATCGCTCAGAAAGTTGTCTCCTGTTATTCCTACGGTACTCAGGCACAGGAGGAGACGATCTGGTCACAAACCCGCTGCATTAAAGCAGAAAGCATGTGCGCGTGTGTGGTGGTGGTGGTTTCTTCGTGCCAGCAGACAACAGAACGAGCATGTGGACGAAAGGAATGGAGCAGAAGATGCCACTGTGTCAACCTGCCCATCCGTGGAGAAACACGCTGTCGACTGCCACGAGACTCAGATGCTCGGACCGACGTTCTAAGGGAGTTCGGCTCGAAAGTATGAGCGAGTGCCTTGTCGCCAAAAGAAACACGCTAGTAAAACAATATCCTTGAACACCTCTATCAATCGCGCCTTCGTCTTATACTTTGCCCCCTGACATTCTTATCGGAGCATATTTTCCACCTTCTTACAAAGAGGCATGGTGACAGCAAGAGCAAAAGGAAGCGATTACAGAACTATCTCGTGTCGGGTGGAGAAACTGGCTCCCGAAACGTAGAAACAAATCTCTTACGCTTCGTTCCTTTTTTATTATTTTTCATATTTAATGATCCCAAGTTTCATTTTAGACGCTGAATTACTATAGCAAACTCAAGAAAATTTGAACGAAATTGCGGGTGCCGGAGGGATGGATAGTATGCTCGCGTTTGTGTAAACTTTTGAAATGAATCTCTGAATAATACATTATAATGTCGTATTCCAGTAACGCGAATGAGTGAGTGATTGAGTGAGTGAAGGGACTTGACCGGCTCTTAACATCGAGATCTTTATAGCCGAGGATCCCAGTAAAATTCTCAACGAATTAAGCAAAATAGTTCAATTCTCGACGATGTATTTGCGACTGTAATTTTTCAATTTACAGCAAATCAAGTTGNGACTGGTGAAGAGTGCACACACATCGAAGGACTGATGTGACAGAATAAACAGCCTGTGTGGCCCTAAGAACCTTCAGAATGTATGAAAGACCTGAGGTGCAATCTTCTATAAATATATCGCTCAGAAAGTTGTCTCCTGTTATTCCTACGGGACTCAGGCACAGGAGGAGACGATCTGGTCACAAACCCGCTGCATTAAAGCAGAAAGCATGTGCGCGTGTGTGGTGGTGGTGGTTTCTTCGTGCCAGCAGACAACAGAACGAGCATGTGGACGAAAGGAATGGAGCAGAAGACGCCACTGTGTCAACCTGCCCATCCGTGGAGAAACACGCTGTCGACTGCCACGAGACTCAGATGCTCGGACCGACGTTCTAAGGGAGTTCGGCTCGAAAGTATGAGCGAGTGCCTTGTCGCCAAAAGAAACACGCTAGTAAAACAATATCCTTGAACACCTCTATCAATCGCGCCTTCGTCTTATACTTTGCCCCCTGACGTTCTTATCGGAGCATATTTTCCACCTTCTTACAAAGAGGCATGGTGACAGCAAGAGCAAAAGGAAGCGATTACAGAACTATCTCGTGTCGGGTGGAGAAACTGGCTCCCGAAACGTAGAAACAAATCTCTTACGCTTCGTTCCTTTTTTATTATTTTTCATATTTAATGATCCCAAGTTTCATTTTAGACGCTGAATTACTATAGCAAACTCAAGAAAATTTGAACGAAATTGCGGGTGCCGGAGGGATGGATAGTATGCTCGCGTTTGTGTAAACTTTTGAAATGAATCTGTGAATAATACATTATAATGTCGTATTCCAGTAACGTGAATGAGTGAGTGATTGAGTGAGTGAAGGGACTTGACCGGCTCTTAACATCGAGATCTTTATAGCCGAGGATCCCAGTAAAATTCTCAAAGAATTAAGCAAAATAGTTCAATTCTCGACGATGTATTTGCGACTGTAATTTTTCAATTTACAGCAAATCAAGTTGNAGAATTAAGCAAAATAGTTCAATTCTCGACGATGTATTTGCGACTGTAATTTTTCAATTTACAGCAAATCAAGTTGGTGCTTTTCTTCTTAGGGTACGAACTAGAAAATTAGTAACGCATTTAGTTTCCGCGCAATTTCACGTTTTCACTTGACTGGTCCTTGAATACAGTGATCTGATCCGTGGCGACGTAAATTTTACGTATGGCGGACGGATACATAACGAGGAGAAAAGTAGATCTCAAGCAGGACTTTTCAGAGTGCTCAATTAACCGCGAATAGCCTATACGTAAGATCGTGTATTTTAAATTAAACATTTGCTATAACACTTTAAGTAATATTGGCAAATATATATGAGCAAAATGTACTAATTGGTTGCCACTGAAAATGATTTCGTTCTGTTGTATTGTATGTATACGACTACTTTTTTTTTAAAATCACTCATGCTTTCACAGTGCAACGATATCGGTGCATGGACGCAATTTATAAGGTTAATAATAATGTTATTTTTTAGCCTACTTTGTATGCTGACAGTATCAGTTTTATCCACCAAAATTGTCTATGCAAAGTCTCATTTCTCAGCCGTTTTGTAAGATAGCACCTCATCAAATAATATAGTGTTTATGCTGTATCTCGGGAAATATTCAACCGATTTATTTCAAATTTGGTNGATAGCACCTCATCAAATAATATAGTGTTTATGCTGTATCTCGGGAAATATTCAACCGATTTATTTCAAATTTGGTGATGAAGTTGTACTGAGATAGGATATATTAATTTGTATGTTTTAATTATGTAAGTTTCATATTTTATGAATGGCGCATAAACAATCATTTTAGCTTTGTGTGCTATATCTACGAAACTGTGTAATATATTTAAATTTAACGTTGTACACATTATCTATGACAATAATCGAATGTGCTAATATATAAAAAATTTCNATATTTAAATTTAACGTTGTACACATTATCTATGACAATAATCGAATGTGCTAATATATAAAAAATTTCCCCTTCATTTATGAAGACGATCAATGGCGGTTTTACGCCATATCTCAAGGACCAATCAACCGATATGCATACAGAGATCCTCCTTTGCCGGATTTTTTTTTGCAAAGTAGTGTCAGGTGAGTAAACTGAACATTTAGTCATATTTGCGGAGTAATTCTACTAATTTTTGCAAAATTTTGCATACCTACAGAAGGCCAAGTATAGTTACACGATTTAAATATGGTCCGGAAATGATTTTTAAAATGGCGGCCATATAAATATTTTTTATGTGTGGCACATCTATTTAACAATTTTAATCAAACTTTTNATGATTTTTAAAATGGCGGCCATATAAATATTTTTTATGTGTGGCACATCTATTTAACAATTTTAATCAAACTTTTGGTGCTGAGATAAAATATTACCAATTTTGTTTACAGAGCCTCTTTTTAATCAATTTTGTAAGAAAGTCCCATTTAAGAAAATAAGGTTTTTATGGCATTTCTCGGAGACCAATCAAACTATTTCCATCAAATGTTTCACACAAGTAGCGTTATGGTAGGTCATGTAAACTTAGGTGTTTAAGTGGCTCAGGCACTTATTTTCAAAATGATAGCTGAGTAACTATTCCAGGTTAGTGAGCCCTATAATTCAAAACATTAGACTGATTATATCCGAAGTTAATGCCCCGAATCCTACCTCCGTGATGCAGTTGATTGCAAGCAAGCTTAGTTTTACTAGTTTTTTCTGAATTCGAATCCCGGCTAAGTCACTAACGTATTTAAATTTTCTTTGTGCTGTTTTCACGTGTTTCTGGTTTCATCTCTAATGATATTGCTGCCAATGAGACGTCAATGCCTACCTACCATCTAAGCTTTCAAGAACTTTACAAAAATTTACTTGCACCCAAGTAGAGGAAAGTAGGCTCATTAGCTATCAGTAACTTCTTGTTTGCATTGTACTGGCGAATACACAGCGGGTATAAAAGAAAATTAAGCTCGGCTTT
>NQII01002722.1:0-23696 GCA_002778355.1 Clitarchus hookeri | reverse complement strand
CATAAAGGAACATCTTCAAAGCGCCCCAACAGGCTTTCATAGCTAGTGTAGGCGAGTGTGTGGTTGGCGCGACTGCTAACTGTCCCCAAAGCACTCTTCCCGCGCAGCCAGATTTCTATTTGCAGTGTACTTGCGGACGGCGTCCGCTTTTCATTTGTCATGTTACCACCAGCGCTCACTTTCTGCCTTGTGTGGTCTTCCCCTGTGACTCGTGCATGAATTTTCAGTTTCTGCTGAATGTTTATGATTTTTTGCTGAAACCTGTAGGTATGGTTTGCTAAGAGAATATATTGTGTTACGTGGATGACTTGCCGTTTAGTATTTTCCAAACAGCCAAGGGGCCGTGGTGGTGCAGCGGTTAGGGGAGCTCACTTTCCACCAAGACTAATTGGGTTCGATTCCCGGCTACCTGATTTTTTGCACGTGGGAAATGTGCCGGGCGATGCTGCTGGTCGGCAGGTTTTCTCGGGGATCTCCCATTTCCCCCACCGTTTACTGCCGGCCCTGCTCCATATTCAGCTCGTTTCAACCTCGTAGGGTCTCGAAACCTCGCTGTTAAGAGAAGGCCAAACCTTTCCACTCCACTTGTCAAGCAGACATTGACGGTGTATTGTGAACACTCAAAGAAATATCATAAGACATTTCGTCGTGCTCTGATGTCATATCGGGCTGCGGTGTTGTGCTCGTAGACTAAAGCTGAGGTAGACCGCTTGTTCGTCGTCTGTGCGTGTACCCAACACTGACCTACCCCAAAGGAACACAAGTGTCAAAGTCACATCGTCGACAGTGATGAAAGTGTTTGTTTATATCTTACATTTTAAATGGCAACCAATATTGTATTAATAAAATACTCTCACTAATTTCAATTTAATCAAACTGCATTACAAATTGGTTACAGGAACTAAACATACATCTCAAAGCATTTGTTTACAAATCAGTTTTCTATTCTAAAATCCAAACCATGCCTTTTTTGGTTGAAGTGTTGACAGGAAATAAGTTCGATGTTCGGACAAGGATATTGGTTGTGCGCAGCTAGCAAGATCGTTCTACTTCATCTTTATTCTATGGTTATGCTAATTGTGATATTGTGACTCCAGCACGAGTAGAGATTCGACCGTTTTTGTGATTCGATTCTCTCGGACATCTGAGTGTATCGATACATCGTTCCGATGAATACACATAGAAGCCAACACTACAACTGTAGTATTTTCTTGTCTTGTGAGACGGCCAGACGTGCACGCATGTGGTAGCTCCACCCAGTATTGCCAACACTACCGATTTTCCGGCAGATATATCAAAAGCTATGTTGGTCTACAGAAATGCCGAAATAAATAAATTTTCACCAATTTTCTTCCCTGTCGTCAATTAACAAGAAATCACAAACAATTCCTAAAGAAGAATCGAGAAAGTTACAACGCTAGGTTAGTACTAGGAGGCTATTGCAAGTATCCGACGTGTGGTTTTATTTTAGTCGTATTTTTAATCATAAAGTTTATTTCCCATGCAGTAAACAAATATGGAAAATAACGTTGGCAGGAATGGTGATAATCAAAAACACATCACATTTGTCAGCATATTAAAATGGAAAAATGTGACAAGATCTTCGAGGACTTCCAGTTTAAATTTGCTCTGTCCGTTCTTGATGACATTTGTGTCTACTTCAATACTTTGGAGGAACACCTTGAACATGTCAAACTAGTTTTGATGAACCTGAGATCTGCAGGGTTCACAGTGAATCAAGAAAAGTTTTCCTGGGCAAAAAAAACAAATAAAATTTTTGGTGTATATTGTTATAAAAGGTAGTTTAATTCTTATCCGGCTAAGATTGCACCCATCGGAAATTTCCCCGCCTGCAAAAATGTAAAAGTGGTAATGATATTCTTGGGTATGCTTGGATACTTCTCCAAGTTTATTCCTTGTTACACTTCCTTATTACACTTCCTTCCGTCTAAGGAGGAAGAGGGGAGAATTTCACTGGTGGGAATGACAACAAAAGATCTTCCAAGCACTGAAGCACGCAATATCGCATCCTCTTGTTCTGCGTTCGCCAAAGTTTGACGAGCGGTTTATCCTGCAGGTAGACTCGAGCAGTCGAGCGCTAGGAGCGGTACTGTTACAAGGAAACGAGGGTGAACTTAAGCCAATAGCTTACGCGAGTAGGTCTTCATCATCTCCTCCAGAGCAGTGATATAGCGTGTACGAGAAGGAGGCACTCTCGCGTATTTTTGGAGTTAAAATGTTTGCGGCCTATCTAGAATGCCGAGTTTGATCTCACGACTGACAACCAGGCACTTACTTGGCTGTTCTCCCATCCTCGTTGATTGGGAAAGCTGGAGAGGTGAGTGATGCGGCTTACCCGATTTAGGTTTCATATCATTCATGTGCAGGGGAAGGCCAATTGTGTCGCTAACGCTTTATCGCGTATGTACGATCCTTCTGAGTTTGTAGTTCCCCCTGAAGTCCCTGATAATCCTGGGGGTGGAGNAACGCTTTATCGCGTATGTACGATCCTTCTGAGTTTGTAGTTCCCCCTGAAGTCCCTGATAATCCTGGGGGTGGAGGCATTATGTAACGTTTCTCATCTGATCCGTGAATAATTTGTGAATGTCGGAAAGTGGCAGGAAGAGGACGCTGAATGCAAAGATCTTGTAGAGAAGGTAGGCAGTGGTCAGTTACATAATTATAAAGCGGTTAAGAAAGTGTTGTACCTTGTAGGAAAGAAGGGGAAAAGGCTCGTGTTGGTTCCTCAGCCTCCGAGACCAATGATCTTGCGGTATTTCTATGACTCCCCTGTATGAGCGCATATGGGAAAAAGGAAAACAGAACTGAAAATTCGAAAGGAGATTTTCGGCCGAACATGCACTCAGAGATCAGTAAATATGTTAAGAGTTGACATAAATGTCAATACGCTTAACAGACTGTGAATAGTATTGTAGAATTGTATTCGGTGGACACACCAGAACGACCTTGGTAACGCCTGTATATTGATGCTCTCGGTCCCGATCTTCGTTCGAGGAAGGGCAATAACTGTTTGTTGGTGTTAGTCGAGGGCTTCTCCAGGTTTTGCATATTGTTGCCTACGAGAGATATTAAGGCATCGAATGTCTGAGAGTCCAGAGTTTTGGGAGCCCCGAGCTTTTGATTTCAGACAATCTTTCGTACTTTACGGGAAAAGTCATCCAAAATCTTTGTTTTATTTGAGGAGTTAAACAAGTTCACACCAGTCCATACTACCTTTGCGCCAACCTTTTTGAGCGACTAAATAAGTAAATAAAGGGTGCGTCAACTATTTACAATAATAATAAACAGAGGAGGTGGGATGAAGATATCGCGTTGCTAAATATTGCTTTAAACTCTGTCCCAAGTGACGCTATGGGGAAACACCCTTAATGGTGCTGTTAAGTCGTGAGGACCCGCACCCTTTACTTTTTCTTTGGGGAGTTGACTTATCAGGATTATAGGAGCAAAATGCCAAAATCCATTAAATTTGGAGGGAAGCTTATAAGGCTCTTCTACAAACCCGCAAGAAAATTTCAGACAAATATAATAAGAAAAGGNTTAAATTTGGAGGGAAGCTTATAAGGCTCTTCTACAAACCCGCAAGAAAATTTCAGACAAATATAATAAGAAAAGGATTCCTTGTACTTTTTAAGTGGGTGACCTTGTAGTTTGTAGAAGGGTAACACAGAGCAAGAAAGTGGATTTATTTCTGCGAAGATATCATTGGCGTATGATGGCTCACTTAAAATCAAAACCTTTCTCGCCCCAGTTACTGTAAGCTTGGAGGATCCTTCCAATAGGTTTGTGGTCAAAAAGGCACATTTTTCAGTCTTGAATCTATATACAGCACACACATCTTAGATGCAAGGAAATGTAACGGTAACCACACCGTGTGTTCGTTGTNCATTTTTCAGTCTTGAATCTATATACAGCACACACATCTTAGATGCAAGGAAATGTAACGGTAACCACACCGTGTGTTCGTTGTATCTGCGTTCTAGTGTACTTTAGAGTTTCTTATCTTGTCAGTTGAGAGAGTTACTTGTTCTTCTTAATGTTTCGAGTTGTTTTGGAGTCTGCTTTTTTGATTAGGTTCTAAGAGGTTGTTTTTACTTGTAATTGTTGTGATGGTTCGTGGTAAGTAGATATGACAGACAATGTTATGGATTGCCGAGTCTTGCCTCGCCCGATTTGCCTTCATGGCCTAGTAAGCCAGTTTTAAGGGGGGAGGCTGTGACATTTTCACATCACATTGTGTTTAAAGCTGGTGTAGTTTAAAAATGTGGCTGTGCTGATAGGCATAGTGAGTACGTTGGGTTGTCTTATCTGTCTANTTATGGATTGCCGAGTCTTGCCTCGCCCGATTTGCCTTCATGGCCTAGTAAGCCAGTTTTAAGGGGGGAGGCTGTGACATTTTCACATCACATTGTGTTTAAAGCTGGTGTAGTTTAAAAATGTGGCTGTGCTGATAGGCATAGTGAGTACGTTGGGTTGTCTTATCTGTCTATGCCCACCGGCAGTTCAGATATGCACCGCGTGGTTTCGGGAGTTGTGCATGCTGTGCAGTGCTGTGGTATAGCGATGGGCTAGAGTGGTTGTCTAGCTGTGTGTTCGGAGAGAGCCGGTGCCTGATATTGATCGCGATGTGACATGCGCGTCGAAGGCTACCAGCTGCTCGCGGACTGAGTATCGGGGAGAATATTCATCAGGCCGTAGACACGTGCTGTGTGGTGAAGCAGCTGTGCTGCGGCCGAGCAACGGGCTTGAGTGGTTGTCTAGCGGTGTGTTGGGAGAGAGTCGGTGCCTGATATTGATCGCGATGTGACATGCGTGACAAGGGCTACCAGCTACTCGCGGACCGAGTGTCGGGAAGAGTATTGATCGGGACGTAGACACGCGCTGTGTGGTGAAGCAGCTGTGCTGCGGCCGAGCGACGCGGGCAGAGTATTGATCGCCGTTCATACACCAGGTGGGCTCAAGCACCTGTTGCATGGTCGAGTGTGTGCACCATACTATGGATCACCATATATTTTGTCTCGTGTTGAGAGAATAGACTTTCGGTGGATGGGTGTTGTGCAACAAGCAGTATTGCTAAGGTAACAGAAAGTATGTACTTTGGGAATTGCTTGCGCAATTAAAGTTGATAGGGTATTTAATGAGCATGCAGGTTATCCTCAGAACAGTGAAAGTTATTCAGTGAACTGTATCTTGTGAATCTAAATATGCTGCTGATACATCTTTCAGAATTGATGGCCATTATTAAAGGGCTTACATGAGGAGAATTAATTTGGTGTTGCCCTCTTGTGACTCGTGATTTTGGAGATAATAAACATGTTATGGGCTAAGTCACCAGTGTATGCGGCAGGTCAAATGCGTAATGGGAGGCGCCAACGTGTTTCAGCGTGTTATCAACTGTGCAACACTGTTGTTTCAATGTTCCTGCTTCAGCCTTGGCTGAAGGGCATCTTCTACGGAAGATTCCCTTCCGTAGAAACTCACGTTATATTCATTTTATCATATTTTTTGTATCTTATTTTATTTTATATATGATGCTAACTTAGTAAATACATCTTTAACAGCCCTGATACTTAAGTCATGTATAGATCTTTACTTTGCAAAATATAACAATTTTTGTAATTGCCAAAGCAATTATTAATGCACTTTTTCCATGAGTTCTTGTGAATTTATCTGAGAGTAATCTTCGAAATAATTTATTCTCAGTTCCACGTCTAAATTTGAAATGGTTGCCTACGAAAAATTTGGAAAAAATTATATTATTTATAATTACAGGTGAAATTAGGCGTCCTCGAAAACCCAACATTTTCAAATGACTTTATTTGAAAATAATAACTCCTGGTAATGAAACAAAATTTCCTACTTACTGGAATGTATATGTTATATTTGTGACAATTCGTTGCTTATTATTACATTAATGCAACAGAACACTGCCCCGTGAGCTGCACAGCTGGCAGGTAACCCACCAAAATTCAAAATTTTTTGATTTATTCCCGATCAGCTCCTCACCAAGGCAACCTTTTTTACTAATTCAAACATGAAAATTCATACCTATTATTTATAAATTGATCACCAGGATTACAATGTTTTGAACGATAATAACACATTTCAACTATTTTCTTAATGAAAACTTTAATGTACTACTAATACAAGAATACAGTATCCAGAATTATGTAACTGCTGTGCTCTTGTAGTTTCTAACATTTTGAGGTAGTCAAACTAAAATCCAGTTTTAAAGAAAGAATACCTTTTAATAATAATTGTACCTCACAAGATCTTTAATATAATTTTCCCTTTTTTCGCAATGTATTATTTCACAGCGTTTTGATCTGCGTGTCAGAATAAACCTTCATAATGGCCCTTATGTGTTACGTGTTTCGCATGAACAATATTTAGTGGATACGAGTACTAAAATTATATTTTTGTAATGTAAAATTTAGAAAAAATGCCGTTTTGGATAACATGGTAAGAAAATTTTTTTAAAAAGGTTTTGAAGCGGATATTTATTTGCAGCCAGACTATTGAACAAATGTCGATAGGATATTAGATTCTATTAAATTGTAGAAGTTACTATTTGAATTTCAATTTTTAGCGGTGTACACAGATTTTCTGTAGCATACTTAAAAATTAAACATTCCCACTTTGATCTCGCTTTTCATATTCCGAGCTGAGAGACTTAACGTAAGCTCGGAGGACTCAAGCCAGCTGGTGATGAAAATTCTAAACAGCAGTGAAGGTAAGTTGTACCTGACATTATAATTACCATTGGTAATGCTTCGACTATTTACTGGGTAAGTCTGGGATGTCTTACAGAACATACGGGAGGCGCTAGCTAAATGGAGATTACTTTCCTTGCGGAAGGTGTTTGCGTTGCCAGTCTTGAGTCTTGGCATGGGGAGATTTGGGCGGCTCTTAACATCGAGGTCTTGAGAGCCGATGAGGTTGAACTGAGGTGAGTACGGCGCTGTGCAAAAACGCAAGTGCGTAGGAAACGGGAGATCCCCGAGAAAACCCGCCAACCAGTGGCATCGTCCGGCACGATTCCCACATGCGAAAATCCGGGAGTGACCCAGCCGGGGATCGAACCCGGTTCGCCTACATGGGAGGTGAGTATTCTGACCACTGCACCACCGCGGCATCATTGAGTCTTGGAAGTTCACTACTTTGCATCGCAGTGAATTCAGTTTGTGACTCTTTAAAAATATAATAGATGGTATTGTCGCCGTGAAAAGAAAATTTTGTATAAAACTGGTGAATGTGGAGCTCTCCTCAGCAGCGGTAACAAATTACTTCCGGAGGAAATATTTAACCTTGCGTGTCCTGTGATTGATGGGAGAACCACGTAAAGGCAATACTACTTAACATCATTTATGCTATCGTGACTCATATTATTGTGTTGCGGACATAATTTAACAACCTTTTAAATGTTCACCATTACATGCAAAACGTACAAAAATGTACTCACTTAAATGACCGTAGACGCTACGAAACCAATAATTTTGATGAAAATCTCGCGTAACTTATATATTAACATCCATTCACCGCAGCCAATTTGTTTGTAAAACGAGTACATTACATAATGAATATTTCTACAAATACATTTTATTTAACCATAGTATTATTATTTTACTTTATATACCAAATTTATATTATTTCAAATTTATTTGAAAAAACATTTTTTCGGGAAAAATACTACAAAAATTGCGTTTTGATACAAATTGTCGTTAGTATTGTTACAAGACGCCTGAGGGGCGTATCAGCATTTTCNAACATTTTTAAGGGATGGAGGTCTTAATAAAAATTAAAGAACTAAATTTGATTTTTAATTTATTCACACAGGTATTATTTAGAGCATTAAATTATCTATCTCCACTATAACACTTTTTATTTCACAGTGAGCGCAATATTTAATGTCTATTTCAAATCTAATTAACGTCATTCTCTACATCTCCCTTTGGTTATAGTCAATTAACTCATAATCATCAATAACACACGTTCAATCTGTCTGTTGCCTTCACTTGTAATGTCTTTCTATCACGCATCCAGTCCAATGGTCCAGCATGCCAGTCGCACTTTTCGCTGCGCTGATGCTCGCAGTCACAGATTTTACTTCCGCTAGTAACTTCTCTCGCCGCTTGTTTCTCTCGCTCGTCGTCTATCGCTAAAACTCCAGCCACTCATCCACTCACCAGCTCATCAACACCTTTGGAGGCCCGTCGCCATTATATGACAGTCGCCCTGGCCATCTGGAAGGTTCAACGCACCCCGAGTCACGCTGAGAGAAACGACGTCAGTAATCAAGAGCATTCTTCAGATAAACGCAGAAATTCAATACAACTATGGTCAGGAGTGCGCGGCGGGATCCTTTTTGTAATAGATACGCGCTACTTGGTTTATCGCTCGCCTGCCATTCAAAACATTCCATTGACTTTTCGTCTATTATCATATAAATTATCTGTCCTTCTCTTCCGCCCGCTAGCTCGGGGTGGGCCAAGGTCAGTGGCGCAGACCAGCGACAAGTAAAAGTATTCTTTGCTTAAATGTCATTGTTTATTTCTGGTTTTGCATTAAGGAGCATTCATTTTTACAAGGATACTTGTAATTTTAAAAATCTGCTCTAAAGTCTATATATAAGTCATATAATAATATATAAATGTTTTTAAATTTATAATTGTTATTTATTATATTATACAAATTCTTGTATAATTTACCATGTATCACCTAAACGGCACGACAATATTTTTGGTTCTAAGTTTTTGCAAGTAGAATTAAGCTGCGTAATCTGTGATTAAAGAAAATTCAAAGGTTATTTGGCTAAAAATAATATAATAATCATTTGGCTTTTATGGGTAGACGATAGTCATCTATGTGATCTTATGTGTAGAATACTTGCTCAATGAAGTGTTAAGAAACTGCCTTAATATTGCTTAAAAAAGGGTTTTAAAAAACCAATCCCAGCGTCGTAAGTCGGGTTCCAACCGACAACCTCAAGAATTTGAGTAAGTTAAGCCAGTCAAATATGCTATCACATGTTTGAGCTCACTAATTATTATCCAGTAAGATCTTACGAATAACTATGTGTAAATCTCCAGAGCCATAGTAATAACTCACAATTATGTTCTTTTAGCAATCACAAACGATGTTATTTTTTTCAAGAACCCGTCAGAATAAATTTGTAACAAATTTAGATTCATAAAAATGTACCTAAATTTTATTACTCAAATAATTCTTATTTTTATCATAAAATATGCTATACTGTAAACTCATTAAAAACCAGTTGGTGAACTGAGAACAACCTGGTTAATTTTATAAACAGTTGTTTCGTTTCACACAGATTCAAGAAATTTATTTTTTGCTAACTCAGATGGTTCCTAAGTTTAACGACAGACAGGCTGCCAATAAAATCTGGAATAATGATAGTTGTGAGTAGAGACCGGAAGAATTCACGGATTCATTTTGGGGCAAGCTAGGACTCAAAAACACTTGCGTTTATATAACTTTAGCAATCGGCCCACGCGGTATTTGACACTTCCCGGAGAATGCCGGTCCAATCGTCGCCTTCCACTGTGACAGCAGGCAACCAGTGTGAAGTTGATGTCGGCATATGTGTGTACATAAGACTGTAGAGTTTAGCCTGCAGTTCATTGAACTCGCGAATTTTTCCGGTCTCTAGTTATGAGCTATTTTGAAACTAGCGCTATGCAAAACTCCGAATAGAGAAATTTTTCGTTGAACCCTTCCTCCTTAACCCCCTTTTTTTTCAGCGTGCCTCGGGTTTCTTAACATTACCGTGTACTCTACAGAACTTCCTTCGTTACTTAACAAGTCAGTTTGTTTAGCGTCCTTCCTGTGTCAACTACAGTTCTGTTCCAGCCCTGCGCACATCTCGGGTCAATAGAAAGTTGTAAACGTAAAACTGTTACTTGTTAAGAAGTCTCCTTTATATTTTATGTCCTTTATTTGCAGTCAGATACTTCTTTCTGCAAAGCTAAGTTTCTCCTCTTCTCACCTTTTTTTTATTTTATAATTCTCGACTAGGAATCTCGTGTTTTTTTTTTTATGGCACTGAGTATTTTCTGGTTTCTCAAAGTGTTTTTTTTAACTCATTTATCTGCACAGAACTTATATTTCCATAGCATAATTATGTTCTACATAATAACTTCGGTCAAGTACAAACACGAAAAGCATACGCGTGTTACGAATAAACTCTAGTTAGCCCACTTTTTTTTTCGAAGGATTTGAATACAATTTTATATCCAATTGTTGCAAAGCTAAGTTTTTGTTGTCTATATTTACAGGTTAATGCATTAAGGTATAATATTTGCGCAGATTATGGGATTTTGATAAATAATCCTTAAAAGTCTGGGTAAAAAAAAGACACACGTAAAACTATTTTTATCAACTAAACACAGTGTTCGACGTTCTGCGTAAAACTTTATTTATCGAACGAATCATAACTTGGATGCTACTTCTTCATACGAGTGAGGGCGAACATTTCCAAAGAGCGAAAATATTACCGCTGCCTAGACGCTCATTATTGTCGCAAAAAGTGACTATAAGGGATACTATAAGAAAACCGAAGCCGTAAAAATCTTTTCTGTGCGTTTTAGGAGCTTCCTGGCACGGCGCAATCGCGTTTATTTTTTTCTGTGGTGCCAACGTTACGGGAGAAAAGTAACTTACGCTAGAGGGCAGAAGAGAAGGATCGATAACTTAAGGTGGATTCACACGTTCGCAGGTTACCTTGAGCAGTCGGAGCAGATAGCACCAGAAGCCTATCCGGGAGCTTCTTGCCGCTTCTGAGGCCCGCGTTGTCTGCGCGGATAAAGTTAAGCCGATCTCAAAGGCGATATTACCCACAGTTCCGTGCGTGGTGTCCGAGGCGTCCAAAATGGCTGCTGTTGGAGATGACTTTTTAGGATAGTGCTTATAAACAGTGTGAAGGAAATACTATTCTTGTGGCGTGCATTGGAAATTATATTCAAAGTCGATTTTACCCACAATTCCATGCGTGGTGTCCGAGGCGTCCATAATGGCTGTTGTCGGAGATGACTTTTTAGGTTAGTGCTTATAAACAGTGTGAAGGAAATACTATTCTTGTGGCGTGCATTGGAAATTATATTCAACGAGAGGAAAAGGAAAAATGTTGTTGGGAAATGTCAGTAACCTCTTAGCTCAGTTTGTTTTAAAAAGAGCATAAACTCTCTTCCTGGCAGCTGAGGGGAAATCAAACCAAGCTTTAAACTGTGGATACGCAAAATTTCTCGTGAAGTTCGCATCGGTGTCACTGAAAACCGCTCAACGTGATGTGAACGTGTGAATTCACCTTTAGCAAAAAATTCATTGATTTATATTTGTTTGAAATATTCTTCAAATTCTTTAAATTAAAACTTATTAAGTACTCATTCCTCGCATAAAAAAATAATATATCCCATTTTTTTTTATCTATACTGCTAAGTCAAAACCACTATTTTAGTTGATTTGTTTTTTTGGGCACATGCAAATAGTAAAATTTAACTCACAGAAATGAGACAATTCACATTTAATTAAAATACCATGAGTTACTTCAAAAGATTTTTGGAATCATTCCATGAAATATTTTCGCAATTTTCAAAAATTTCTCGATATAATGAAAATGTTGCATACAATTGTTTTTCAGCAGTCTATGACTATTTGAAAAATTAATTTTGCTAAGTATACCTTAAAATAAATTCAAGACATACTCTTTTAACAACCGTTTTCAAAATGTTCTGTAAATGTTTTCGTTTTTTTTTTGTATGTCCCAAAAACACTGAAACGCAATTTTATATATATTTTTATGCGAGGTAAGAGTGCCTATAAGTAATGCCTATAATTTTAATGGAATTTCGCACAAATATAAGATAATTAATTTTTTTTTTTGCTGACCGGTGAACTGAATTTACATGGCTCGCCGCGCGATTGCAAACGGAAGCCTGATTGTGTCGGTCCCACAACTGTCTCTTCCATAGTATCACGCATGTTTGCTGGCGGTAGGTAAGTTGGGCACAATATCTCGTCGATGGCGAGGTCATCAGAAACGGAGCAAAATTTCGGAGAAAAGCAGATCCTGCTTATCTCAGAAATTTTATGAGAAATTTATGAGAAATTTAGTTAAAAAAAAAAAACATTAATATGTCATACTAAAATTATTGATTATCAATAAATTCTAATATCCCCTATAAGATGAATATTAATCTATATATATTGTATTATAATATTTATTATAAAAATTTACTTTAATAAAGAATTAAATATTAAAAACAATATAAACACATAAACAAATTTAAAATTAATTGAAAATGATAACTACTTTATTTTCTATTTTCGACCCATCAACAAGACTATTCCTTACCACGATTCCTACTTGGTAAGGAATCGACAACGGCCAGAAATAAGACGTCGTCCCAAGCATTCACCAGTGGGTGATTTCAGGAAACNTACTTGGTAAGGAATCGACAACGGCCAGAAATAAGACGTCGTCCCAAGCATTCACCAGTGGGTGATTTCAGGAAACTATTGGAAATCGGAAACATGATGGCCGGACCGGAACTCGAACCAAGCTCCTCCCGGATGCGAGTCTAATAGTTCACCACAGCGCCAACTCTCTCGACTCGGAGGAAATGGAAAGGATTGTAAATCTTGCCTACGTCGGACGAGGAATACAGGCACGAAACAGTTTCTTCTCCAGCGTCGCAGGAAAGGTAAGTATTCTAAAGGCCATGTCTTCAATTAGCCCAGGAGAGCGCTCTCTCGTGCTCTCGCCCTCGCGACCACGTCATCATGACGTCATAGAGAACACACACACACTAGTAGTCTCATTTCTTCGGAGAGAGCGCNTACTTGGTAAGGAATCGACAACGGCCAGAAATAAGACGTCGTCCCAAGCATTCACCAGTGGGTGATTTCAGGAAACCATTGGAAATCGGAAACATGATGGCCGGACCGGAACTCGAACCAAGCTCCTCCCGGATGCGAGTCTAATAGTTCACCACAGCGCCAACTCTCTCGACTCGGAGGAAATGGAATGGATTGTAAATCTTGCCTACGTCGGACGAGGAATACAGGCACGAAACAGTTTCTTCTCCAGCGTCGCAGGAAAGGTAAGTATTCTAAAGGCCGTGTCTTCAATTAGCCCAGGAGAGCGCTCTC
The DNA here is from genome assembly GCA_002778355.1 of Clitarchus hookeri. Taxonomy (NCBI): domain Eukaryota; kingdom Metazoa; phylum Arthropoda; class Insecta; order Phasmatodea; family Phasmatidae; genus Clitarchus; species Clitarchus hookeri. The sequence continues at coordinate 10,511 of NQII01002722.1, read as the reverse complement.
TCGTGCTCTCTNGTCTTCAATTAGCCCAGGAGAGCGCTCTCTCGTGCTCTCGCCCTCGCGACCACGTCATCATGACGTCATAGAGAACACACACACACTAGTAGTCTCATTTCTTCGGAGAGAGCGCGAAAGAGCGAGAGCACAAAATTGTATACCCACTGGCGTTCCCTCGCACTCTCTGACCACGCGCCGTATTTGTTTACATTGTTTCACTGTTCGAATAAGATTATAGTAGCTTTCTGGGGCAAAACAACGTCTCATTTTTAACTCTGAGAGAATCATTTCAAATGATTTAGTTGGCAAAATTAATTGCGCAACACATATTTATGAAAATATAAATAAGGATATCTGGTAACGTTACGTATTTTTTTGTCACTTTGCTGCAACATGATGGTAATAAACAGAACAAAAAAGAGATGTATTTTATGAGCTAACAATTATTCCGGCAGTGCTATAATTATTTGTGAATTTTTCTGGAAATGAAATAATTACTTTCAGTGGATCTGACCGTAATTTACGCTCAACATAATTTCGCGCCTTTTCGACATCGGCCCTCTGCGTCACGTCGGAGAGAAACGAGAGAGTGGTTGTGTCAATTTCGCAGGGCGAGAGAGTGATTGCACAGAGCGAAAGCGTAATGCTGGATTTACAACGCCACGACAGTCCGACGTCACAGCCCCCGACACCGACGTAAAAATTTCAACAGCCAATCAGAAGCAAGGTCACCCCGACAAAATCACGGCTCCAACAGGCCGACAAAAGTAGATTCCATTTCTACTTTTGTCGTAGTTGGGCTCGCTGGGCAGTATAAATAATAACATAAACACAACCTTACAAAATCAAACTGTCGTGCATATGTCACTACTGTGGGAAATTTTACTCTAAAAATATGTTACAGGTATATACTGATTATTGCGTAGAAGAAAGATGCCTGGTTGTTGACGAGACGGAAAAAAATAATGATGGGGAATAATATTTAGATAGCTTTCGACTGTTTTCACAACAAAATAGTGTACGATATATTGTGATTTATATGCATTCCAACGAGAAAGTATAGCACATTACCGGCCATTTTAAGATTTGCCGACAGCTGCGATACGCTTGTCGGATGGGAACTGTCGGAGTGTTGTAAACACTGAACACATTTTAGTGGCGGATATTGTCGCATGGACATGTCGTGTCCGATTGTCGGGGCATGTTCGTCGTGGTATTGTAAATCCAGCGCAAGAGAGGCGCGAAGCAGTGCTCTCTCTCGAAAGTGCGTTCCTTAGATCGAGACACGGCCCGAAGTCAAATGGGGCGGCGGTTGCTTTGATGTGGCTGTAATAGTCTGTTCGCGATTACTTCACAATTTTTGAATCAGACCTTAGAAAAAAATCATCGCATGTATGACGTGTTTGGTATTCTTCCTACATATGTCACACGTCACAATCGTTTTATACAAGTCTCTTATTTCTTGTTAAATTAAACTGTTACTTATATTTCATTTATAAATAATGATATTTCGTTTGTGATTTACACTAATTAAAACGTCGAGAACGTAGATGTGTTGGTGATGCCAAGTAAGAAAAAGTTCTTATCCAAAACGTAATTTACGTAAGTGCGCATAAATATGGTTGCGTTGTACCTTCGGTGTAATTTTCTAGACTTGGTGAAGCTTTGTTTCCGTGAGATGGAAGAATAGCCTGAAAGTAGAACGTAAAATTTGAAGTAACCGCGAATTGACTGTGCCCATTCGCTGACAGTCTGCGCGAGGCTCCGGAAACAGGCGTTGTGTCCGGATGGCTGCTGTGTGCTGCGAAATATTCCCCAGTGGCTGGATTCCCGGCGGTCGAGTGAAGCTGGACTCGCAACCTCCCGTCGCACCCGTCCGGACGTCACGTGATCTTCGACCAATCGCAGGGCAACAACATTCCTCAAACTTTAACTTTCGATGGACCGACGAATGGGGCCGCCCGCCTTCTGACGACATTCCGTAGACGCGAATACGCACTTCGAAATAAAATGCGAGACGGTGGATCCGTGTGCGTTATCTTCGGTGGTAAATTCAAGGAGTTTAAAAATGTAGACAATATTTCAGTATTATTTCTTATCACGGAAAGAAATCGTCTCCCCAAAATACTTCTCTCTTGAAATTGTATTTCCAACCGAAATATACCTCGAACTAAAGAAAGATCACGATGTTAATTTGTCGCACTGAAATTTTGNGAAATTGTATTTCCAACCGAAATATACCTCGAACTAAAGAAAGATCACGATGTTAATTTGTCGCACTGAAATTTTGTCGTACGGAAGGATTGACGGACGACGGATTGTTGTGAGTCGCCTTCAATTGACGGACGAGAAAACGGACGGACTACTAACTGACAGACAGGCGACTGACTGACAGACGGCCGACTGACTGGCAAACGGGCGACTAACTGAAAGACGGACAACTAACTGACAGACGGACAACTAACTGGCAGACTGGCGACTAACTTACAGACGGGCGACTAACTTACAGACGGGCGACTAACTTACAGACGGGCGACTAACTGGCAGACGGACGACTAACTGACAGACGGACGACTAACTGACAGACGGACGACTAACTGACAGACGGACAACTAACTGACAGACGGACGACTGAATGACAGATGGATGACTAACTGACAGACGGGCGACTGAATGACAGACGGGCGACTAACTTACAGACGGGCGACTAACTGGCAAACGGGCGACTAACTGACAGACGGACAACTAACTGACAGACGGACAACTAACTGGCAGACTGGCGACTAACTTACAGACGGGCGACTAACTTACAGACGGGCGACTAACTTACAGACGGGCGACTAACTGGCAGACGGACGACTAACTGACAGACGGACGACTAACTGACAGACGGACGACTAACTAACAGACGGACAACTAACTGACAGACGGACGACTGAATGACAGATGGATGACTAACTGACAGACGGGCGACTGAATGACAGACGGGCGACTAACTTACAGACGGGCGACTAACTGACAGACGGGCGACTAACTGACAGACGGGCGACTGACTGACAGACGGACAACTAAATGACAGACGGGCGACTGAATGACAGATGGATGATTAACTGACAGACGGACAACTAACTGACAGACGGACAACTAACTTACAGACGGGCGACTGAATGACAGACGGGCGACTGAATGACAGACGGGCGACTGAATTACAGATGGACGACTAACTGACAGACGGGCGACTGACTGACAGACGGGCGACTGACTGACAAACGGACAACTAACTGACAGACGGGCGACTGAATGACAGATGGATGACTCACTTACAGACGGGCGACTAACTGACAGATGGGCGACTAACTGGCAGACGGACAACTAACTGACAGACGGGCGACTGAATGACAGATGGATGACTAACTTACAGACGGGCGACTAACTGGCAGACGGGCGACTAATTGGCAGACGGGCGACTAACTGGCAGACGGGCGACTAACTGACAGACGGGCGACTAACTGACAGACGTACAACTTACTGACAGACGGACAACTAACTGACAGACGGGCGACTGAATGACAGATGGATGACTAACTGACAGATGGACGACTAACTGACAGACGGGCGATTGACTGACAGACGGACAACTAACTGACAGACGGGCGACGTAATGACAGATGGATGACTAACTTACAGACGGGCGACTAACTTACAGACGGGCGACTAACTTACAGACGGGCGACTAACTTACAGACGGGCGACTAACTTACAGACGGGCGACTAACTGGCATACGGACAACTAACTGACAGATGGGCGACTGAATGACAGATGGATGACTAACTTACAAACGGGCGACTAACTGGCAGACGGGCGACTAATGACTTACCGACCGACGGACGACTAACTGACATAAGGGCGACTGNAACGGGCGACTAACTGGCAGACGGGCGACTAATGACTTACCGACCGACGGACGACTAACTGACATAAGGGCGACTGACGGGCGTGACGGAAGGTTGTGAGTCCGGCTTTAGTTTACCAATCGCTGATTGCACAACGGCGCTCCAACATGTCACTGTCCAGCGACGCTATTTTGCTGGCGTGCAAGGCTGGAGTTCCCGNCTGATTGCACAACGGCGCTCCAACATGTCACTGTCCAGCGACGCTATTTTGCTGGCGTGCAAGGCTGGAGTTCCCGATACATGCGACTGTCTCGCTACTGTATAAAGGATGTTCACGGTAAAGTGAGCACTTTTAAGGCCCTACTTACTTCTTTCTTGTAGGCATTTTTTATCCCTTAACCACCTTTTTCACTTAAAAATTGCCACGTAAGTAATAAACACAGTGTGTATATTCCACCGCACTATAAATTTAACGCCTAAGGNTTTCACTTAAAAATTGCCACGTAAGTAATAAACACAGTGTGTATATTCCACCGCACTATAAATTTAACGCCTAAGGCTAAAATAAAATATATTTATTGACTACTATTCCAAATGAGAGGACTTTCAGAAGTGCTCACTTTACCGTGAATAGCCTATACTTACCTGCACTGTGGTAGTATAATTTATGTTCACTAGCAACAATCATAGGTTTGTCGATGTGTGGATATCTCGACGGATAACTATGTTTGCGTCCAGAACGGATGAAACACTGCGTCGAGTATCAAGCGATGAAGTTCTGTGGTACAGGTACTTGCAAAAGTGTGGTTTTACATAGTGACTTTTGAGAGTACAAAGGAAAAGAACAATTTAATAGTCTACAATTAGCAAGAGAGTGTGCGAGACATGTGTGATTAAATAAAACAAAATTACAAACGGGAACAATTTTTTTTTTAACCTAAAGATATAGTTAGTTATGATCGAGGCTAAATACACTGTGACATATTTCAAAACAAACTGTTTTAATAGCCTTACGCAATTATGGATTGTTTTCCTCAAGAGCTGACATTCTGACCTGAATAGGCCTATTTTCATATTTCATCGAAAAATAATTAGTGAGATAAACAGTCAGATTCTAAGTACTCTGTGACGTAAAACCTTTTTTGAAAAAAAAAAAAAAAAAAACACAATTCCAGTAATGTAACAAGAAAACAGAAGTACACACGTCTCTTATTTCTTTTTAAATTAAACTGTTACTTATATTTAATTTATAAATTATAATATTTCATTTGTGATTTACATTAATTAAGACGGTGAGAACATAGATGTGTTGGTAATGCCAAGTAACAAAAAGTATCCCATGTAGTTGTTGTGGTTACACTTCTCAATAATTCCTTTTATTTATTTATTTTTTCTCTAGGCGCGACACCCATACATTCTTTCTAGCTTGATGATATCAGCCTCGCTCATTTCTACTCTTTGGCCGATGGTTACGTTGCTTTGCTGGAACAGTAACAAGTTACACAGAATTACGTCATTGTGCAGTTATATAACAAACATTGCACATTATAACCTTCATTACAAATAAACATNAAGTTACACAGAATTACGTCATTGTGCAGTTATATAACAAACATTGCACATTATAACCTTCATTACAAATAAACATGTAATTAAAAATATTGCAAGCGTTGACTGTAGGCCTATAGATATTTTCTCTACTATACTTTGGATGAGTGGTTAAGCGACTAATGTACTGCCTTACAAGCCGCATGTGCTGTACAGAGGAACGATGACACAGCTTGCCAGTTGCCACCAACTTTTGGTGGTGACTGTCCCATTGTGTCACTAAGGGCGAGGTTTACCACCTCCCGCTAAATCAGGAGNAAGTTACACAGAATTACGTCATTGTGCAGTTATATAACAAACATTGCACATTATAACCTTCATTACAAATAAACATTTAATTAAAAATATTTCAAACGTTGACTGTAGGCCTATAGTTATTTTCTCTACTATACTTTGGATGAGTGGTTAAGCGACTAATGTACTGCCTTACAAGCCGCATGTGCTGTACAGAGGAACGATGACACAGCTTGCCAGTCNTGTGCTGTACAGAGGAACGATGACACAGCTTGCCAGTTGCCACCAACTTTTGGTGGTGACTGTCCCATTGTGTCACTAAGGGCGAGGTTTACCACCTCCCGCTAAATCAGGAGGTTGGCCAGCTGGAAGTTGGGCTTGACTACTGGCCAAATAGAAGCTAGTGTTTTACCACTATTTTGTAGTATACTGTTCGTAATCTTAAGATTCGGGTCTGATTTTGTAGATGTTGGTAACAAAAGTTACTAGAAGCTAGTGACTTTTCGAGTTTGTAATGTCTCAAGAAAGTTTTAACAAATGTAATTAGTTTCAATTTAGTATTTGTGTATGGTAAACAAATTAAAAATTTATTAGTAGCTAATTTTAGTTAAAAATTCCGAAACTGTGTGGTTAGTATATTCAATTTCTAATATCGGAAAGCAAATGTGAAATGTTAACATTTTTGTGACAAAAATGATATTTTGTGTCATATATGTTACTCTTATTTGATTATTATTACAATTAACTAATATTAACAGCTATTTTCAATATTTGCGTCTCCCTTGAAATGTTTTTATTACTGCACACAACAGACAGCAGCACATTCACGCAAAACGTGCAAAAATATAACAACGGGAAAGTGGACTTTTCCCGTGCATTTTAAAAAATGCCACTATCCAGTGAATTATTTTATGAGCAGTGTACGAATCTGTCATTGGGCTATTCGTGATTGAAGATAACAATTCCTTTTATTTAAATATTCGCCAACGTCTGAACATTTATTTATTCACAAAACAGCACTTATGCTTAATCGTGCAGCCGCCGAGCATACATGTTCTGTGGTTCACGGTTACCTACAAGATGGCTGCACAGTAACGTCCAAAACGAGTATTTATACTCAAACNTTAAAAAATGCCACTATCCGGTGAATTATTTTATGAGCAGTGTACGAATCTGTCATTGGGCTATTCGTGATTGAAGTTAACAATTCCTTTTATTTAAATATTCGCCAACGTCTGAACATTTATTTATTCACAAAACAGCACTTATGCTTAATCGTGCAGCCGCCGCGCTACATGTTCTGTGGTTCACGGTTACCTACAAGATGGCTGCACAGTAACGTCCAAAACGAGTATTTATACTCAAACTAGAATGGCATTGTCGAAAGTCGTGTCAAAATGTTACTCAATGATATGAACACACACGCAAAAAAAATTGCATCTCTGGGGAGTATTTCAAATTACTCAACCGTACTTATTATTATATACAGGATGATTCTAAAATCACGGGACAAACTTTGAGGGATGGTAGAGCTCACTAAAACAAACAATTATTGTAGAGGAATATATGGGCGGAAGTGACGCGTTGAGGCACAAACACAAACATAACACAGGACATGCAAAACATTGTTTATTTACAACGTCGCCGCTAAATGCCTTTTTATTGAGTCTCGATTTGTTCCTATGGGGGCATTTGAAAGCCCTTATTTACGAGACTCCAGTTGATTCCATTGAAGACCTCGTCGCTCGACTATCCTGTGCGGCTGCACGCGGGCGTGAAATACCCGGCGTATTTGAATCTATTCGCCAATCACTCCACCGACGCTACCAAGCTTGCATTACTTTCGGTGGTAGCAATTTTGTGCAATTATTATAAACATTGGTGTAAAAAGGCATTTAGCGGCGACGTTGTAAATAAACAATGTTTTGCATGTCCTGTATTATGTTTGTGTTTGTGCCTCAACGCGTCACTCCCTCCCATATACTCCTATACAATAATTGTTTGTTTTAGTGAGCTCTACCACCACTCAAAGTTTGTCCCATGATTTTAGAATCATCCTGTATATTCTCTTTATCGTCGTATTTCTGCCGTGCATCCCAAATATGACGCCAATTTCTTTCTCCTCAGCCTCCAGTTGGAACAGCTATTCCATAGTCATCCTCGGTAACCAGCAACTGGGGGCTATAGTCGCTGCTAGACATTGACTTCAAGTGGTAAAACGAAATTCAGTGCTAGCCAGCAGGTAATATTTGACCCGAAGAATAACAGGATGTTGGTAAAACCAGCCCTTAGTGCACGAGGAATCTATATCCTCCTATCCAGTGTTGTAACCTTAATACTTTTGGACAAATTAAGACTGAGGTAGACCGTTAAATAAGCGCGTGGCCGTAATGACAGACAAGTGGGTGAAATGCAGAATACTTCTCGTGTGGGCATTAAGGGATATGGGCGGCGCTTAACAGATCTAATGTTGGTGAAACGAGATAAAAATAGATCAACGACTTAGTTCCGAAAACGGGGGCACCCTGGGAAAACATACCAGCCAATGGCAACGTCCGCCACGTTTTCCAATGCAAAAATCCGGGTTTGACTCCGTGGTGAATCGAAACTGATTTGCCTTGGTGGGAGGCACGTGATCTGACGATTACAACACCACTGCTCCCAAATCTCCCAAGATGTTCTGTCAATAGAAGTGCTGATAATATTTTTATCAGAAATGGGGAGCTTTAACTTCTATCAGCGATGGAAACGCGGTTTTTTTCTATACTGCGATACTGCAATAGTTATACAACTTCTTGGTATCCAAATCATTTAGACCTTTAAATGTATTAACACATAGCAATTTATAAGTGTTTTTTTTTTTATAATACACAGGGCAGAAACTATCCACCACAACCACCACACGAATTCAAATTTGCTGTAAAAAATGTTGTTTTGTGGTATAAATTTTTCCTATACAGCTATACTGTTCTGCTGAATTTTGAAACCACATCTATACTACAAAAATAAAAGTTGTAAGGCATAAATTGTTTAAACTTGTGCATTACTTGAACGAAGCTATATTTTTGTTGTCATGAGAAGGTCAGTGTTTAAAGTTATGCAATCGTAGTCGAAAATATAGGATAGGCTGTTAATTGTAAAGTAACAATATTTTACATCAATCATAAAAAAAATGATTACCCTTTCACTGCATATAAGCCACAATTTACATTTGACTAACACATGAATAAAGTGATCAGACCCGCGTAAATCAGAAATTTCACATGTGGAGAAAGGATAAAAATATTAGGAGAAAATAAGATACACTCTAAATCTGAAACAATGACAATTGAGCCAAGTCAGAGAAAACAGTGAAAATTGAGCGACTGGTAATCTGTGCCTGATAACTAATAAATATGATGGCTTAATTTAACTGATAAATTTGTGATTTCCACTCAATTTTGAGAATTCTACTGCCATAAGTCACTTTGTTCCTATTACATTTACTTGATTTGCCAATCGGCAGTGACTCTCAACTGGCGTTCAGTGATTGTTATTTCACTGATTGGTATCACTGATTCGGGCTTATAGTATATTAAGCATGGCTTACGAAAGTGCACCATTAACAGAGAACAGACTTTAGGTACATTAAGTATTAAAATCATCCATCCTTTCCCCTACTTTGGAGGCAGGGTCACGAAAAAATTGATGAGCGCGAAATGCGAAGCTTAGAGAAGCCAGTTACTCTACCATAGGACAGAACTTTCCTCCCCAGCTAGCCTGGGAACATGATAAATGGGCACGAGATATGGTTGCAAAGGAGCTGGAAAATCCTGTCGTCCCGGACAACCTGGATTGTGAATGGAGTAGTACGAGGTGTGGGTGGAAAAAATTGTCATTTCCGGCCAGCCCGTATAGGAATGGCGTGACACAGGTGTGGGTGGAGAAGAGATGGAAAGTCCTGTCTTTCCCGGCCATCCTGTATAGGAATGACGTGACACAGGTGTGGGTAGAGAAGAGATGGAAAGTCCTGTCGTTCCCGGCCAGCCTGTATAGGAATGACGTGAACACAGGTGTGGGAGGAGAAGAGATGGAAAGTCCTGTCTTTTCCGGCCAGCCTGTATAGGAATGACATGACACAGGTGTGGGTGAAGAAGAAATAGAAAGACCTGTCATTTCCGGCCAGCCTGTATAGGAATGATATGACACAGGTGTGGGTGGAGAAGAGATGGAAAGTACTGTCATTTTCGGCAAACCTATATGGGAATGACATGACACATGTGTGGGTGGACAAGTAATGGTAAGTCCTGTCTTTTCCGGCCATCCTGTATAGGAATGACGTGACACAGGTGTGGGTAGAGAAGAGATGGAAAGTCCTGTCGTTCCCGGACAGCCTGTATAGGTATGACGTGACACAGACGTGGGTGCAGAAGAGATGGAAAGTCCTGTCATTTCCGGCCAGCCTGTGTAGCAATAATATGACACAGGTGTGGGTGGAGAAGAGATGGAAAGTCCTGTCATGTCCGGCCAGCCTGTATGGGAATGACGTGACACATGTGTGGGTGAAGAAGTAATGGAAAGTGCTGTCGTTACTGGCCAGCCTGTATAGGAATGATTTGACACATGTGTGGGTGGAGAATAGATGGAAAGTCCTGTAATTTCCGGCCAGCCTGTATAGGAATGATATGACACAGGTGTGGGTGGAGAAGAGATGGAAAGTCCTGTCCTTTTCGGCCAGCCTGTATGGGAATGACGTGACACATGTGTGGGTGGAGAAGAGATGGAAAGTCCTGTCGTTCCCG